>ML265940.1:34902-70449 GCA_005239495.1 Nicotiana undulata | reverse complement strand
GTTGTGTGTGGACTATTTTGGGAGGCTCAATATGATTATTATTGATGTTGTTTGGGATGTTTGATGATTTTTTTGACTTGTGTGAAGTCATATATATAGGGGAGGTGTTGTCTGTTTCATCGTAAAATAGGTTGTGGTCGATACATAATAGTTATGACGCTTAAACGATAACGATAGTGTCGTTTCTCTTATTGTAGATTAAGGAGTTGTGACATTTGCGTAGCTTGAGGTTGGGGCAGTATATAAAAGGTATGTGAGGCTATCCCTTTCCTTCTTTTGCACGAATCCGATTGTACATAATGCAATGAACGAGCTTCCAAAGATACTCTACTCTTAGAAGCTAGCAGTACTTACATTGTTCCCCTTCTTATGGAACAATTGATGTTGAGGTTGCTTTTCTTATTCTTATGTTATCAATGTGTTTGGTACTTCCTGATTCTTATAATATTCTCGATGAAGAGTTAGCCCTAATGATGTGTACGGAGAATATCGACCTTACGTAATTCCAAAATGTTCAGAACATGATTCCAATGAGTCCTGCATGCATTATATATATGTATCTATTTTACTCCACCGATCCGCGCTATAGTCGGCCGGGTATGGCACCTATTGTGCAACCACTGATCAGTTCGGTTTACCGAGTCCTCTTTGAGGCAGGGTATGGTATGATGATGATGATGATGACCACAGAGGCAAATGTTCTATGATGATTTCGATGCCCACCGAGGCGGATGTTTTAAATAGATTAATATATGTATCATGCATTTCATGTTACTGTCTCTTAAAAGCACTCAGATTCTACAAGTTGTATCTCTTACATCTCTCTTTACATTACTGTTCTTATTTATGCTTTCCTGCATTACATACTCAGTACTTTATTCGTACTGACGTCCTTTTTATTTGTGGACGCTGCATGTCGTGTTGCAGGTCCTGATAGATAGGTAGACGCAGCTCCCCCACCACAGTAAGCTTTCCTGTTCAGCGGCTATAGGCGATATCCCTTCTCCGGACTTGACGTGGTCTTGGTATGCATTTTGTTATAGATGTTATGGGTATGTCGGGGCCCTATTCTGGCTATGTTGCATTACTTATGCTCCTTTAGAGGCTCATAGACAGGTGTCGACTCATGTATAGTTTGATATGCCTTGTTGGCTAATTTTTGTTGTATAGTCTTTCTTGGCAGCGTTGTAGCTCGTACCTTTTATGTAGTTTCTTAGCAATCTTGTCATCCCATGTGATGTATGTTCATGTTCCATATCTACCATTTTATTGATCTCGTAATCCTTAAAGATAATAAAGAAGATTAGATAAAATGTACGTTGGTGCTTGGCAAATATGGCCCGGGTGCTAGTCATGATCCTCCAGTTTGGGTCGTGAAAAATCTCCTAAAGGGGGGAATGTTATAGCCTTTGGATTTATTCACCGAACAACTCCCTAGATGGAAAAGACAATATTAAATTATTCGTAAGAGTTATTGCTTAAGATATGGTGCATTAGTCAACATTCGAAGACGAATGTTCCAAAGGGGGGAATGATGTTACACTCCATGTTTTCGTACGTGAGAGTACATCGTAAGTCAATTGATGTAAGCTCAGAAATAAGATTATATTTGATGGAATATAAAGTAAGTTAATCATGTTACATTGGAGGTTACAAATATTTAAGATCATGAATAACGAGTACCAAGAGGGTTGGAAAGCTTAGAAGCTAAACCAATTGAAGAAAATAAGTTTCGTCGAAAGTCGACGAGTTTGGAATGTTATAACATGTACTTTAGGGTGAGACTATGGTTCATTACATGATAAGGAGGTTATGCTATGAGTTAATGTTTATCGTATGATAGTTGTGTTCTACATTTTGAAGTCAAGCAAGTTGTGGAACAAAAGTCGGCAAAGGTCTTCACAAGTTACACTCATAATGTGCTGAAATTTAGGTCAAATGTAAAAGAGCTTTTCTCCCAATATACTTGGAATTATTGGATGATCTACCAACCAAATTTACTCTCTATGAGTCTAGTTTCCAATTCATTAAACCGTTAATCGATACGACGTAGGAGTAGAGAGATATTTGAAGTTTCGCAAGACTGCGCGGACATCATAAGTGACAAGTAGGTGGATCACTAGATCTTTTTGAGAAATACATTTCATGTGTTATATGAGGTCTAATTGGGCCATATTATATACCAAATTGAAGGTCTTGTAATTTAGTTGTCAACTCTCTTAACCTTTCATTCATACGACATCGGTATAAAAAGATATAAGCGTCGGAAGATAGACCAATCTTAGGGTGCCAAGCTAGCACCTCTTTGACTTTTCGAAACTTGATATATATAAAGCTTAGGTCGCCTTTCTCTTCATTTTTCAGCATAAAACGACCATAGAACACCCATAAACATAACCTCAATCTATCTTCCAAGGTTGCAAAGAAGAATATTATCCCGGGCATGAAATCGAGAAGCAATAACATCAAAACGATCCCTACGACGTAAGTGTCATTATACAGCCTCTCCTTTTTCTTTGTAGTTAGAGTTTTGGAAGTTACTTCATAGTTAAGAAATGTCTAATATCTGTATTTAATTGCTTAAATATAAAGTAAGGTTGATAAATGTGTTTCCTAATAGTTAGAACTCACAGGACGGTGATCGGAAGCCGTGAGTTCGAGTTATTTGACTTGTAGCGGACTGTTTTGTATTGCTGTTTGGCTGTGTGTTTTACTACTGTTTTGTGGAGTGTTTGAGGAGGAAGGGTATGGAGAACACCATATAGATGTAGGGTTGTGAGCTGGTCGTTCGTTGTAATATTTTCGGGTCGTTTGACACGACTACGGTGGTCATCTTATGTATGAAGTGATTAGGTTGTGTGTGGACTGTTTTGGGAGGCTCAATATGATTATTATTGATGTTGTTTGGGCTGTTTGGTGATTGTTTTGACTTGTGTGAAGTCATATATATAGGGGAGGTGCTGTCCGTTTCATCGTAAAATAGGTTGTGGTCGATACATAATAGTTATGACGCTTAAACGATAACGATAGTGTCGTTTCTCTTATTGTAGATTAAGGAGTTGTGACATTTGCGTAGCTTGAGGTTGGGGCAGTATATACAAGGTATGTGAGGCTATCCCTTTCCTTCTTTTGCACGACTCCGATTGTACATAATGCAATGAACGAGCTTCCAAAGATACTCTACTCTTAGAAGCTAGCAGTACTTACATTGTTTCCCTTCTTATGGAACAATTGATGTTGAGGTTGCTTCTCTTATTCTTATGTTATCAATGTTGTTGGTACTTCCTGATTCTTATAAGATTCTCGATGAAGAGTTAGCCCTAATGATGTGTACGGAGAATATCGACCTTACGTCACTCCGAAATGTTCAGAACATGATTCCAATGAGTCCTGCATGCATTATATATATGTATCTATTTTACTCTACCGAGCCGCGCTATAGTCGGCCGGGTATGGCACCTATTGTGCAACCACTGATCAGTTGGGTTTACCGAGTCCTCTTTGAGGCCGGGTATGATATGATAATGATGATGCCCACAGAGGCGAATGTTCTATGATGATGATGATGCCCACAGAGGCGGATGTTTTAAAAAGATTATGTGTATATATGTATCATGCATTTTATGTTACTGTCTCTTAAAAGCCTTCAGATGCTACAGGTTGTATCTCCTACATCTCTCTTTACATTACTGTTCTTATTTATGCTTTCCTGCCTTACATACTCAGTACTTTATTCGTACTGACGTCTTTTTTATTTGTGGATGCTGCATGTCGTGCTGCAGGTCCCCCACCATAGTAGGCTTTCCTGTTCAGCGGCTATAGGCGATATCCCTTCTCCANTTCATGATCCATATATACCATTTTATTGATCTCGTTATCCCTTACAGATTATAAAGAAGATTAGATAAAATGTACGTTGGTGCTCGGCAAATATGGCCCGGGTGCTAGTCATGATCCTCCAGTTTGGGTCGTGACAAAACTCCTAAAGGGGGGAATGTTCTAGCCTTTGGATTTATTCACCGAACAACTCCCTAGATGGCAAAGACAATATTGACTTTTTCGTAAGAGTTATTGCTTAATATATAAAAAAGTGCATTAGTCAACATTCGAGGACGAATGTTCCAAAGGGGGGAATGATGTTACACTCCATGTTTTCGTACGTGAGAGTACATCGTAAGTCAATTGATGTAAGCTCAGAAATAAGATTATATTTGATAATTATATAAAGTAAGTTAATCATGTTAAATTGGAGGTTACAAATATTTAAGATCATGAATAACGAGTACCAATAGGGTTGGAAAGCTTAGAAGCTAAACCAATTAAAGAAAATAAGTTTCGTCGAACGTCGACGAGTTTGGAATGTTATAAAAGGTAATTTAGGGACTATGGTTCATTACATGATAAGTAGGTTATTCTATGAGTTAATTTTTATCGTATGATAGTTGTGTTCTACATTTTGAAGTCAAGAAAGTTGTGGAACAAAAGTCGGCAAAGGTCTTCACAAGTTACACTCATAATGTGCTGAAAATTAGGTCCAATGTAACTGAGCTTTTGTCCCAATATATTTATAATTATTGGATGATCTACCAACCAAATTTAAGATCTATGAGTCTAGTTTCCAATTCATTAAAACGTTCATCGATACGGCGTAGGAGTAGAGAGATATTTGAAGTTTCGCGAGACTGCGCAGACATCATAAGTGACAAGTAGGTGGATCACTAGAGCTTTTTGAGAAATACATTTCATGTGTTATATGAAGTCTTATTGGGACATATTATATACCAAATTTAAGGTCTTGTAATTTAGTTTTCAACTCGTTTAACCGTTTATTCATACGACATCGGGATAAAAAGATATAAGCGTCGGAAGATAGACCAATCCTAGGGTGCCAAGCTAGCACCTCTTTGACTTTTCGAAACTTGATATATATAAACCTTAGGTCGCCTTTCTCTTCATTATTCAGCATAAAACGCCCAGAGAACACACCCATAAAAATAACCTCAAGCGATCTTCTAGGGTTTCAAAGAAGAATATCGTCCCGGGCATGAAATCGAGAAGCAATAACATCAAAACGATCCCTACGACGTAAGTGTCATTATACCGCTTCTCCTTTTTCATTGTAGTTAGAGTTTTGGAAGTTACTTCATAGTTAAGAAATATCTAATATATGTATTCAAGTGCTTAAATATCATGGAAGGTTGATAAATGTGTTTCTTAATAGTTAGAACTCACGGGACGGTGATCGAAATCCGTGAGTTCGAGTTATTTGACTTGTAGCGGACTATTTTGTATTGCTGTTGGGCTGCGTGTATTACTACTGTTTTGTAGAGTGTTTGAGGAGGAAGGGTATGGAGAACAACATATAGATGTAGGTTGTGAGCTGGCCGTTCATTGTAACATTTCCGGGTCGTTTGACACGACTACGGTGGTCATCTTATGTATGAAGTGATTAGGTTGTGTGTGGACTATTTTGGGAGGCTCAATATGATTATTATTGATGTTGTTTGGACTGTTTGATGATTGTTTTTACTTTTGTGAAGTCATATATATAGGGGAGGTGTTGTCTATTTCATCGTAAAATAGGTTGTGGTCGATACATAATAGTTATGACGCTTAAACGATAACGATAGTGTCGTTTCTCTTATTGTAGATTAAGGAATTGTGACATTTACGTAGCTTGAGTTTGGGGAAGTATATACAAGGTATGTGAGGCTATCCCTTTCCTTCTTTTGCACGACTCCATTTTTACATAATGCAATGAACGAACTTCCAAAGATACTCTACTCTTAGAAGCTAGCGGTACTTACATTGTTTCCCTTCTTATGGAACAATTGATGTTGAGGTTGCTTCTCTTAATCTTAAGTTATCAATGTTGTTGGTACTTCCTGATTCTTATAAGAATCTCGATGAAGAGTTAGCCCTAATGATGTGTACGAAGAATATCGACCCTACGCCATTCCGAAATGTTCAGAACATGATTCCAATGAGTTCTGCATGCATTATATATATGTATCTATTTTACTCTATCGAGCCGCGCTATAGTCGGCTGGGTATGGCACCTATTATTCAACCACTGATCAATTGGGTTTTTTGAGTCCTCTTTGAGGCCGGGTATGATATGATGATGATGATGCCCACAGAGGCGGATGTTTTAAAAAGATTATGTGTATATATGTATCATGCATTTCATGTTACTGTCTCTTAGAAGCACTCAGATGCTACAGGTTGTATCTCCTACATCTCTCTTTACATTACTGTTCTTATTTATGCTTTCCTGCCTTACATACTCAGTACTTTATTCGTACTGACGTCCTTTTTATATGTGGACGCTGCATGTCGTGCTGGAGGTCCTGATAGACAGGTTGACGCAGCTCCCCCACCACAGTAGGCTTTCCTGTTCAGCGGTTATAGGCGAGATCCCTTCTCCGGACTTGCCGTGGTCTTGGTATGCATTTTGTTATAGATGTTATGGGTATGTCGGGGCCCTGTTCCGACTATGTTGCATTACTTATGCTCATTTAGAGGCTCATAGACAGGTGTCGACTCATGTATAGTTTGGTATGCCTTGTTGGCTAATTTTTGTTGTATAGTTTTCATGGCAGCGTTGTAGCTCGTACATTTTATGTAGTTTCTTAGCAATTTTGTCATCCCATGTGATATATGTTCATGATCCATATCTACCATTTTATTGATCTCGTTATCCCTTAAAGATAATAAAGAAGATTAGATAAAATGTACGTTGGTGCTCGACAAATATGGCCCGGGTGCTAGTCATGATCCTCCAGTTTGGGTCGGGACAGTTAATTTCTATTTTTTTAAATAAAGTTCAAGTTAAGCGTGTTTTAGTGGATCATGTATGTATACGGCTAAAATAGGAGAGTCCGGTTTTATGATTATTATGGCATCCCATAGCCCGTCTTCAGAAGGCTCGAGGACAGCTCGAGGTTCAACACCAATGGGGCACGTCGTGGATTCCCTATGCTCGATCTCGGGGCAGAATAAATCGGTGACTATCATGGACAAGTGGGAATTTCCCAAAAGGCACGTGGGTAGAGCTGACCAGGTCTGCAAGAATAGTACAAGTCCGTACCGGACCATTAAATAGTTGTACAACTATATTTCTTTGTAATGATTATACATGTACCATGTTGGGATTCCCCCTCCTATATAAAGGGGACCCTTATCATTTCTTGCACACATGATATTCAAGACAAGAACAAGAACATTCTCTGCTCTCTAACTCAAAAATACTCAACTATTGCTCTATTGATTTATTGCTTACATTTATTGTGCTTCATTGATTGTTCTTCATTTATTACTCATCATTGATCATAAAAGGCCACTTTCGAAGCCCTCTTAACAGTTATTCATTCATCGACCACCTCCTATCAGGCGACCTAGCTCGACCTCGAGTCCATGCATAGGCCAGCTCGAGACCCCGATTCCCAGCTATTCGGTTTGCGTAACATACTGTCCTTAAGCTCTTATTTCACTTTCCTAACTCACACTTAGCATCTATTTCTTAACAAATAGTATTAAAATAAATAGCGTATTCTTAGAACTATAAAATCAAATTTAATTGTAATTACTATTTTCAAGGTAAACAGTTTGGCGCCCACCGTGGGGCTAAAAATAATAGTGAATTTTTTAGTGTTGGTTTACTGAAAAACACAAGTTATCCTTCACACTTTTTCTTGTCCAAGAATCTTTGATTTTAGATCAAAATGTCTAACTTAGTGAATGCACATGAAAACAATGGTCCTGAGGACCATGGAGAGGGTGGTGTAGCTATTTCAAGCGCCGGTGTACCACTGCAAAACCCTGAGGACGCACCGGATCCAATCCCCGTGGATGTGGGCTCACGCAATGCCCAACACATCGATATAAGCTCCCACACTGACGGGAGTATACACCGAGAAAACCAACAGGAAGCTAAGAAAACTCCAGATCGGGAGGAAAGAGAGGTTAGCCTTCACGTCATTTTTGAAATGTTACAGGCACAAAAATTGGCGATTGTTCAGCTGCAAAGCCATAAAAAACTCCAAGCACAGCAGCACCGAAAATGACTCCTCGAGTTGAACAGGCACCGGAGAGGTCGAGCAACAACAGGTCAGAAACCGACCCCGCTATTATGAAGATGCTCGAAGACCTCACGAAGAGGATTGAATCAGGCGAAAAAAACATAGAAGTTAATGTTAAAGAAATGGAGACCTACAACTCGAGGGTCGATCAGATCCCGGGCGCACCCCCGATTCTGAAGGGTGTAGATTCAAAGAAATTCATGCAAAAGCCATTCCCACCGAGTGCTACTCCAAATCCCATCCCAAAGAAATTCAGAATGCCCGATCTCCCGAAGTACAATGGGACCTCGGACCCTAACGAGCACATCACTGCTTACACTTGTGCTGTAAAAGGAAATGACCTGAAGGACAACGAGATTGAATCCGTCCTGTTGAAAAAATTCGGAGAAACACTATCAACGGGGGCCGTGATGTGGTATCACAACCTATACCCAAATTCAATAGACTCATTTTCTATGCTGGAAGATTCTTTTATAAAGGCACATGCCGGTGCCATCAAGGTTGCTACAAGGAAATCCGACATCTTCAAAATCAAACAGAGAGAAAATGAGATGCTATGGGAGTTTGTATCTCGCTTTCAAATGAAACGAATGGAATTACCGCCAGTCTCCAATGACTAGGCAGTGCAGGCCTTCACCCAAGGTTTGTACGAATAAAGCTCGATAGCTTCGAAGTAGCTAAAGCAGAACTTGGTTGAATATCCCGCCGTAACTTTGGCGGATGTCCACAACCGGTATCAATCAAAGATTATGGTCGAGGACGACCAACTAGGAGCCCCCTCAGGCTCAGTATATCCTACCAGGCTCTTAGCAAAGGAACCAAGGCCAAACAAGGAAAGGTACCAACCATACACTGAAGATCGAAGAAACGCCCCAAGGCGCAACATACCTCAAAACGACCGAAGGGCAGATCAAGGTCAGAATCCTCGGGGACTCGTGAGCAGAGCCGGTATTGATAGACACACAGGACCGGTGGAGGCACCCCGATTGTCAGAGTACAACTTCAACATTGATGTTTCAGACAACGTATCAGCCATAGGTAAAATCAAAGATACCAAGTGGCCAAAACCTATACTATCGGACCCTTCACAAAGGAACCCTAACTTGATGTGCGAGTTTCACGGCACACACGACCATGGAACCGAAGATTGCAGACAGCTTCGAGAAGAGGTAGCCGACTAATCAACAGAGGGCATCTCCGAGAGTTCCTCAGCGATCGAGCTAAGACTCAACTTCGGGAAAGAGAGGCGAACAGGAAAAATGAAACAGAAGAACCGCAACACGTCATCCATATGATCATTGGACGAATCGATGTCCCACAGGAACCCATTGTCAAATGAACAAAAATATCCATCACTAGGGAAAAGCGAACTCGAGGTTACATACTCGAGGACGCTCTCACATTCAGTGAAGAGGACATCGAGACCCTGTCTCGGACTCATGACGACGCATTGGTAATTTCTTTCCTTGTGAATAAATTTCAAATTAAAAGTGTGCTTGTGGATCCAGGTAGCTCGGCCAACATAATCAGGTCAAGGGTGGTGGAGCAGCTCGGACTGCTCGACCAGATCGAGCCCGCCTCTCGAGTACTCAATGGATTCAACATGGCGAGCGATACAACAAAAGGGGAGATCATCCTCCCGGTCAACGTGGCCGGTACAATCCAAGATACCAAGTTTCATGTCATCGAAGGGGACCTGAGATACAATTCCTTTCTCGGAAGGTCATGGATACACTACATGAGAGAAGTTCCATCAACCCTTCATAAAATGATGAAGTTTCCAACGAAGGACGGAATTAAAACCGTATACGGGGAGAAGTATGCAACAAGAGTGATGTTCGCGGTGCACAATGTTGCACCGGCATCGACACCTTCTACATCGAAGGATCCAAAGGACAAGCAAACAACCAAGTAGCATTCACAATCTACATCCTCGTCTTCACCCGAACGAATGAATAAAGGACAATACCGCGTCCTTGGAACGAGCAGTTGAAGCATAATCGAGGCTCAAACACCATCACTGCTAAGGTATAACCGTCTCTCTTTTTATTTACGTTTTACACTAACCTATGTGCAGGTGCCCGATTAGAAGAATCGAAGCACCTTCCAGCTTGAAGACCTTAGGTTTTAAAGCATGTGTTGCACATTGTTTCCCTTAGATCAGGTTTCATCCTAAATGGTTTTTACCGACAAAGTTTTTAACGAGGCTACATCTATATGCTATTTAAGGAGGACTCAACAAGTATTCAAGGCTTCTCTTCAATCAACCTCGAATACTGGTGGGCATCCCCCCTGGAGATCACCTCCTCAGAGAAATCGAAATGAGCCAAAGAGGGTCTCTATAGGAGAATGATGTATCGGGCCAAACTGTCAAAATGAACCGTGTCCGCGTAGAATAATCGAACCCTCGGCGACGAAAACAATGTATACACATAGGAGTATCTTTTATCTCCAAAAGCTTTGTGTTTTCAAATTTTTTGTTATTTTCACATGAAGAGGTTCAAAGGCCAAAAATCCTCAAGCACTCGGGGACTGCTATCGACAGTCAGCTCATCGAGCATCCGAGAGCTCGAAGCCGTAAAACCCCAAGTGGGCAACTTCGAGCCCAGAATCCCTCCAAAAGGCACCAATATAAGCCCTCAATGAGGCACCGATGTAAGCCCTCCCTGAGGCAATATAACCAATATAAACCCTCTGTATGGCAACACTAAATCTGTAAGACCTCCGGGCATGCTCAAGAATATAAGCCCTCCATGAGGCATCATCAACAATGTAAGACCTCCACGAGGCATGAATTATATGACCTCCACGAGGCAATATCAAAACTGTAAGAACTCAAGTAAGGCATGATCAAATTTGTAAGACTTCAACCAAGACATGTCCAAATCTGTAATACCTCAAGCAAGGCATGTCCAAACCTGTAACACCTCAAGCAAGGCATGTTCAATTTGTAAGACCTTAAAAAGGCATAATCGCGATATTAAAGCCAAGTCTATATATTCGAACTTGTAAGACCCCTTAAAAGACATACCCCCGATATAGACGCCGAGACTACCTCACTCGGGGACTAAAGGATACGCCCAAACACAATGACTACGGTCATAAGGCTCCGGCCAAACTAACGCGACTCGGAGACGTCTGACCGTCGCCATAAAATCACAAGCCTTAAAATACTCTGAAATTACTCCGAAAAGAACCGGCTAATCAGGCTACCTTCGGCTTAATCAAAAGAGCTTCAATCATATCGGCTCCTAACAATAAAAGTCTTCGAAAATTCAGCCCCCAAGCAAAACCTTCCGTGGTACTCATTTATCGTCACATAACGACTCGCAATCAAGGTTCTATCGAGCCGTCGAAGAGTCGGACGAACACAAAAACTTCAAAAAGTATTTAACGAGAGAAAAATATAGCCACATTAGAGGTCGTACCGACCCAATGCGTAAGAGCCTAAGAGCCATCTTAAAAGAGCCTCGGGGCCGATTAGAGGTCGTACCGACCCAATGCGTAAGATCCTAAGAGCCAACTTAAAAGAGCCTCAAGGCCTATTAGAGGTCGTACTGACCCAGTACGTAGAGCCTAAGAGCCAGCTTAAAAGAGCCTCAGGGCCGATTAGAGGTCGTACCGACCTAATGCATAAGAGCCTGAGCGCCAACTTAAAGAGCATCAGGGCCAATTAAAAAACCTAAGGTTCGATGAGCTCGAAGTCGAAACCCGACTCGAAGACTGAGCCCTGAACATGTTAAATATCAACTATTATCAATCGCGCATCAAGCACAAAACCACAAGGGGTTCATGACGAAGTCCAACTCATTGGACTAATTATCGACACGTCAGGCACAAAACCTAAGGGTTTTACCTCGAAGTCCAATTCATCTGGAAAATCAGTGACAAACATCAAAATTTAAACAAAAGAAATACAGACACAAGTAAATGGAAATTCATGAAAAGAGAAAATCGAAAGGTCCCTTTTTATATATATGTGAAATAATACAAGGCTTCATTTACAATGCTCTCTAAGATCCCTATGCATAGAGTCAGAAAAGGAAAGTCTAGCCTATTTCCTCTCAGGGACTACGACCCCGTCGGCCTCCTTGGGACCAGCTCCCTCATCGGCCTCTTCCTCATTGTCTTTGGAATCATATACAAGAAACTTGGTTTCGTATTCATCCGCCTTGGAATGCTCTATCTCTTCCAAGAGATCGAAGCCCCTAGCGTGGATCTCCTCAAGGGTTTCCCTCCGGGATCTGCATCGGGCATATTCATTGCTTCTGCTCTCCCGATCAGAAGCCCCTCTCAACTCAGCTCGAGCATCGGCAACGTCTTTTAAATAGACGGACACTTTCTTATCAACCTTATCTCGAACCTCTTCAGCTTCAGCTCGAGCGTCCATGACCTCGGCCTTCATCTTCAAAAGATCAAACTCGAGCCTTACAATCCTGCTTATCTGGATCGAGCTGTTTTCACGAGCATTCTAGAGTTGCACCTCGAGGGCAGAAGCCTTGGCCAAATCATACTTCTTGGCCACTACATGGGCATCCATCTGAGCCCTTAGCCGATTGAATTCAAGGTTAGCCTGGACAACTTTGCCCCAAAGGCGTTCCAGGTCCTCCGTCTTTCTGTGCTACTAAATATCATAATATTAATCTCCGAAGATAGGAGAAGAAACATGCATTCCCTCAAAACAAAGGTTACCTGTCTCTCGAGGCGTCCTTCGTAGTTTTGACTTCGATTCATTTCATAACGAAGGTGTATCAACTCCTTTTCTCTTTATCACATGGAAGCCTGAGGGATTTCTCCCCGTCCAAGGCTTTTCACAGCTTAGTCTCACAGCGAAGCAACTCAGACTTAAGTTTATCAAAGGCCTATGAAAAAGAAACTTCAATTTAGAAGAACATAGTTGCAAAGCTGAAAGACCAAAGAGTTATCGAAGCTTACCGAAGAACAGAACCGCTGAGCCTCCTCAAAAGCCGAGCGAGCATCTCCTGGTCTGGCCTCTTCGGCCCTAGTTGAACCATCCCGAGTGGGGATATGATCATTCGGGACTTCGCTCCCTTCAGGCGGCCCTTGACCTCGAACACCCCTCGAAGTACCTTTGAAAGAAGAAGAAGATGGCAGCAAAGGAGGAACCACTCTGCCGAGGCTAAAAACCTCGGGTACTGCAGGCTCAACTACCTCAAGAGATCTCTCGGTCTGAGCCATCGATGTGTGGCTGCTCCCCTCTATTTCTCTAATGCTCTCACAACAGCCAAGGGATACATGATCTACCTCAACGGTTGCATCTCCTTTATGCCTCCGGGCAGGCCCTGCCTCACTATGAATCTCCTCGTCTACCGAGGATTCCTTTCGTTTGTTATCATTCTTCTGCCCTGAAGCCGACGACCCTTCCTCCTCTCCAAGAGGGCACGGTTTCATCTCGAAAAATTCTCCAATGCCTGCAGTAAGGAAGTTAGGAAACGCAAAGGGGAATGTTTCTTAAGAAAGGAATCATACGCCTCTTACAATGATGCTTTGCCTCCCATCTACCCTTCGACAGGTCTCTCCACTTACGTTCATCGTAAGTCGAGCAAGATGCTAGTTTCCGAGTCCGCTCCGCCAGATCGGGGACCTCATATGGCAACCACGAGATTGCTGCGGTAAAGGAAAGAAAACATTATTATGGAGTCTGGCTCCACTAAAAGTAAAAAATGAAAGCACGGTATACTCTTACGTGTGAAATTCCATTTCTAAAGAAATGGCAGGAACTCAACAGGGATAATATCAACAGTCCGCACTCGGACGAACCGACTCATCCACCCTTGGTCCCCGTTTTCTTCATCACTATCAACAAAGGGCTGGGTGGATCGACGTCGTAGAGTAATCAGGCCTCAATAATGCAAGGGCCGATACAATATGATGAGATGGATGAGGGTGAACTCGAGCCCGGCTTTCTCTGCAAAGAATCTTATCATCAACACTATCCTCCAAAATGATGGGTGGACCTGAGCCAAGGTGACCCGATAACTTCAACAGAATTCTAGCACGACTCTGTCGAGGGGGCCCAACGTAAAGGGGTAGGTGTATACGTTCAAGAATCCCTCTACATGGGCCATGATATCCTCTTCCAGGGAAGGTACTTGCAGTACCACCTCTTCTCTCCGTGCGCAGTCTCTCCTCACTGCCTCGAGGTGTTTTTCTCCTATTGATGGGATGAACCTCGATGCATGCTCCCGATGGCCCTAAACATTGAGAGGTCACTCTAATGTAAAATCTCTCCTCGAGACGAAGCAGATCGAGGTTTGCTCACCCAACGCCGGTGGTGTACCACCGACCAGGCAGGAAGCACAGGCAGAACTCTCCTCTTCATGGTGGACAGATTCAGGCATAACGGTCATAACTATGGTAAAACAAGAAAAAGAAGATGAAAACTTAGGCGAAAGCTTTGAATTAAGATGGTGGAGGAACTGATCCAAGGAAGAAAAACTCTATAAAAAAGATAGTTTCTCAATGTAGCGAAGTCCTCAAATGAAGGGAAGGCAAATACGTATATAGAAAAAGCGGTGACTGTTCGTCTACTTTGAAGGCCAATTAATTCTGACCAAGTCATTAAAAACTTTTGGGGAAGTGTACCGGTGGGACCACCTCGGTCACTTCACGATCATGTCATATGAATGACGCTGCCATACAACGTCCGAGGGATCGAGGTCCCCATATCAACCCAGCCTCGGGGATCTTTGTTACTGCAAGTTCAGGCTTGAAGGAGCTAAGTTCAAAATCGAAGAATAACTCTTGCATAAACAACACAAAGGGAAGAATTTGAAGACATGAAACAAATGAGTCTTTTTACATTCTCAAAAAGACATTTGCAAAGGTATCTTTACAAAGCTCCCCTGAGGATCCCATACACAAAAATAAATAAAAGAAAAAGCAAAAACAACAAGCAAGTTTACTCTTCGCCCTCACTACTGTCTAAGTCGCTTCCAGAGCCTTCGTCCGAAGAAGTCGAAAGTGCTGATTCTTCCTCTAAGGTCCTGGCTTTCTCAATCTCAGCAGAGAGATCGACACCTTTGTCACTCGCTTCCTCGAAGACTTGCCTCCTAGATTGCGAACGAGCGTGAGCAACGGCCTGAGCCAGTTTTAGCTCGGCCTTTTCGGATATCTCCATAGCTCGATCATTAGCAGCAACGACATCCCTTTTATATGAGGCTACATGTTCATCAGCCTCAAACTTGGCCGCAGATAATGTAGTAGCCTCCTCCTGAGCACTTTGAAGAAGACCTCGGGTCGAGGTCAACTCTCCCCGAAGAATCTTTCTCTCCGAGGCCACGATATCTTTCTGCCGCTTCAGCTCGAGGATCTCAGCTTCCTTGGATGCGACGTCCTCCTGAAGTTGCCCCACCGGGGCATTCTTTTGCTCAATATTCAAAGACAAATCAAGATAGTAAGCACAAAGTTATGATAATAAAAAGATGAACTCATGAGTGCCATGTCACCTGCTCGGCGAAGATGGTCCGTTCCTGATGCACTCCCTCCAGACTTGCCCGAAGCTCATTCAACTCCTCTTTCTTTCGGGTAGAGGAATTATTCGACTCATTCAGCTCCAAGGTGAGTCTCTCGAGCTCCTCCTCACGGCAGGCCAACTTGTCTTGCAGCTTAGAGAAGGCTTGACCATACAACTTCTTGACCTGCAGCAAAGCAGAAAAGTGAGAAAAGCAAGGGAAACATTTGAAGCACAAATGGTATGTCAAGAATATCACCTGCTTTTGAAGCCTCTCAGCCTCCTCGAGAGCGACGGGGGCATCGAGATCTGTGTCATCCTCGACACCGATGAAGTAGTCCTTAAATGTATCATCCTCTCCCTTAGAGGTCCCCACATCGGCAACACCCCTGTTCTGGGCATCCCTTATTTCTCCTGGAGAAAATGAAGGGCCCGATTCGAAGCCGCCCACAACATCAATTTCTATCAGGGCTTGTTCTCGACCCCAAAAAAATTTAGATTCAGGCCCTCCGAACTCGCCAGCCGATGATTCACCGGCACGGACTGTACCATGTCCAACTTGAGGCTCGGGGACTATCCCAAAACCTCCTTGAGGGTCTCCTCAGTACGAGGTTGGTCCACGTCGGCCACCTCCGACTCGGCGCCCTTCTGCCCAACAGTTTTTAGAGCATCAGCGCTCCATCTTACTCTTTGTACCAAAGGGGGAACATCATCATCATTTTCATTTTCGGTATGAAGACTTGCTGCAACAGTCGAAGTCAAGACCGTGGCATCGGTCTTAGGCTTGCGGGTTTTGGGTTTCTTTGATTTATGAGACTCGGTCGACGTCTCCTTCTTCCTCTTCTTACCCTTGTCGGGTTTCGAGGCCTCTTCCTCTCTGGGAGCAGGCAGTCTCATTGAAATGGCCTATCCAAGGCTTGCACAAGCACGAGGTATCAACACTTTGCCATAAAGATTACTCATAAGAAAATTGGTAGCAATAGCGATAAGGACTTACCGTGGTTTTTGGCTTGCCACCGCGTCTTGGCCAAGTCGCGCCAAACGCGCTTTCCAGATGGAAGAGCATAGTCTAAGCATTTAATCCATCCCGTAAGGTCCTGGACCACGCCGGGGAACCAAACGGTGGCTGCATAATCAGAGAAAAATCAACCAAAAAGAAGAAAGAGAGTTGGTAAAACATACTCAATGTGGGAATACTTACGCTTCGTGTTCCATTCCTCCGGGAATGGCATCCTGTCAGCAGGGATGATGTCCGAGGTTCTGAATCTTACAAACCGGCTCATCTATCCTTGGTCGTTGTCCTCGTCGATGCAGGCAAATAATGCCTTGGTAGATCGACGGTGTAGCTTGATCAAACCCCCTTGGTAGAGACGAGGGCTAAACTACCTGACCAGGTGGTCGAGGGTGAAAGTCATTCCCTCGACCATATTGGAGAGGTATCGAATCATGTATACAATCCTCCAGAAAGAAGGATAAATTTGACCGAGTGTCACCCGATATTGATGACAGAAGTCGAGAATCACCGGATCTATCGGTTGAGAAGATGTATCTACAGGGCCTAGGGTGAAAGGGTATGTATATACACTGAGGAAACCAACTTTGTGTGTTTCTATGCTTTCCTCAGCTTTGGGGATTTCTATTTGTTCCGCCTCCCCCCATCGACAATCTATATTTACCCTCTTCGCCTTGTTCACTACACTAATGTACCGAGACATGGGCTCGCATCGGCCCGGTGTAGAACGAGGTTTCTCGATGGTAAAATCGGATACATTGTCGAAAGGACCAGGAATGCGCTGCTCGATACTAGGAGGTACTTTTGATTTGCCCTTGGACGGGCATGATGAAGAAGTGGTTCCCTCTTTCTGAGATACCATTTTGGAGGTTTTTGCCATGGTTATAACTAAGTTTGAAAGAAAGAAGATGAAGAAGCAAGCACAGAAAAAGATGAATGCAAGAAATTGTAAACTAAGCTCTGAATACTTGAAGATGTTGTAAAAGTATGAATGGAAAATAATTGAGGTATTTATAGAAGCCATTTGAGCAACTTTTGAGAAGCGGAAAATTTGAACCAAAAATGGTTGGTGGGCTTCTCGATAATCGTGCTGACAGAGACCTCTACGCAACCTTTGAGTCATGTCATTTAATGCTCTGACGGGGCTGACGTCATGATGGGAGTGTCGAAGAGGCAAGAGTTCACGACTGTTTCTTATCATTTCACTCTAAGAAACACGGGGACTATCTGTATACGGCTAAAATCGGAGAGTCCGATTTTATGATTATTATGGCATCCCATAGCCCGTCTTCAGAAGGCTCGAGGCACAACTCGAGGTTCAACACCGATATGGCACGTCGTGGATTCCCTATGCTCGACCTCGGGGCGGAATAAATCGGTGACTATCATGGACAAGCGGGAAATTCCCAAAAGGCACGTGGGTAGAGCTGGCGAGGTCTGCAAGAATAGTACAAGTCCGTACCGGACCATTAAATAGTTGTACCAGCTATATTTCTTTGCAATAATTATACATGTACCATGTGGGGATTCCCCCTCCTATATAAAGGGGGCCCTTATCATTTCTTGCACACATGATATTCAAGACAAGAACAAGAACATTCTCTGCTCTCTAACTCAAAAATACTCTACTATTGCTCTATTGATTTATTGCTTACATTTATTGTGCTTCATTGATTGTTCTTCATTTATTACTCATAATTTATCATAAAAGTCCACTTTCGAGGCCCTCTTAACTGTTATTCATTCATCGACCACCTCCTATCAGGCGACCTAGCTCAACCTCGAGTCCCTGCCTAGGCCAGCTCGAGACCCCGATACCCAGCTGTTCGGTTTGCGTAACATACTGTCCTTAAGCTCTTATTTCACTTTCCTAACTCACACTTAGCATCTATTTCTTAACAACTAGTATTAAAATAAAGCGCGTATTTTTAGAACCACAAAATCAAATTTAATTGTAATTACCATTTTCAAGGTAAACAAGGTAGCTCGAAAAATATCATCCGATCGAGGGTCGTGGAGTAGCTCGTCCTACAAGATCAAATCGTTCCCGCAGCTCGGGTCTTAAACGGCTTCAATATGGCCAGTGAAACAACTAAAGGAGAGATTATCCTACCAGTGAACGTAGATGGAACCATTCAAGATACCATGTTCCACGTAATCGAGGGCGACATGAGGTATAATGCCCTACTTGGAAGGCCTTGTATCCACAACATGAGGGCATTCCTCTCGCCTCTCCACCCAATGATGAAATTCCCGACATCGGACGATGTAAAAATAGTGTAATGGGAGCAGTATGCTGCAAAAGAAATGTTCGCGGTCGATGAGGTAATACCGATATCAACACTATCGACATCGGAAGTATCGAGCATCAAAGGTAAACAGGAAGCCAAATAGCAATCACCGCCACCAGCCTCGACCGAATCGGAGAAGCAAGAAATGGAAGAAGAAGATGAAGATTTTTTCACCCCTCGAACTTTTGTCGTTCCCGAAGATTCCGACGCTACCAAATCAACAGTCGAAGAATTGAAGAAGGTTATATTAATCGAGTATCTGCCCGAGTGAAAGGTATACATGGGAACGGGGTTAACCCCCGAACTCAGGAGAAGCTTATTCAATTTCTTATTGATAACGTAGATTGTTTTGCTTTGTCCCACTTAGACATGATATCCCACCGGAGATAACAACACATCGACTAAGCTTGGACCCTAAGTTCAGACCGGTGAAACAAAAGAGAAGACCCAAGTCCGAGGTAAAGCACACATTCATAAAGGACGAGGTAACTTAACTTCTCAAAATAGTGTCCATTCGGGAGGTAAAATATCCCGAATGGTTAGTCAATATAGTCGTAGTCCCTAAAAAAGGGAACAAACTTAGAATGTGTGTAGATTATAAAGATGTAAACAAGGCATGTCCAAAAGATTCTTTTCCACTGCCTAACATCGATCTCTTCATCGACGCCATGGCCGGCCACAAGATCCTTAGTTTTCTCGATGCCTATACCAGGTAAAATCAAATTCAAATGAACCCATAAAGACCAAGAAAAGACTTCATTTATCACCAAGTACGGAACATATTGTTATAATGTAATGCCCTTCGGGCTAAAAAATGCGGGAGTTACCTACCAACGCCTAGTGAATAAAATGTTCGAAGAACAAATAGGTAAGTCAATGGAAGTATATATTGATGACATGCTAGTTAAGTTCCTACGTGCACTGGACCATTTGACACATTTGCAGGAAACACTCGAGATACTACAGAAATACAACATGAAGCTCAACTCCGAGAAATGTGTTTACGGGGTCGGTTCGAGCAAGTTCCTTGGATTCATGGTGTCGAATCGTGTGATCGAGATCAACCCCGATAAAATCAAGGCCATCGAAGACATCACCATCATGGACAGTGTAAAAGCTATGCAAAGGCTGAATGGACGGATAACTGCCTTAGGCCGATTCATCTCGAGATCGTCAAATTGAAGCCACAAATTTTTCTCTCTACTAAAAAAAAACAATTTTGCATGGACCCTGGAATTCCAACATGCGTTAGAGGAATTGAAGCAATACATATCGATCCCTCCACTGATGCACACTCCAAAGGCAGATGAAATACTTTATTTATACTTAGCAGTATCAAAAATCGCAGTAAGTGGTGTCTTGGTTCGAGAAGCTCAAGGTACGCAATTTCCTGTTTATTATGTAAGTTGAACCTTAGGAGAAGCAGAAACTAGATATCCACACTTAGAGAAATTGGCACTTGCATTTATAAGTGCCTCTAGGAAGCTAAAACCATACTTTCAATGTCACCCCATATGTGTATTAACCACTTACTCACTTCGTAATGATTTGCATAAGCCCGAACTGTCAATCCGATTGGCCAAATGGGTCGTCAAACTCAGTGGGTATGATATCTAATATCAACCACGAACGGCCATCAAGTCTCAAATTTTAGCGGACTTCGTGGCCGATTTCACCCCAACCCTCGTACCCGAAGTTGAAAAGGAACTCTTGTTAAAATCGGGTACACCATTGGGGGTATGGACCTTTTTTATAGACGGCGCTTCGAATGTGAAAGGGTCCGGGCTGGCATCATTTTGAAGCCGCCCACGGGTAACACTATTAGGAAATCCATCAAAACTTCTAAGTTGACAAACAATGAGGCCGAGTACGAGGGCATGATTGCAAGTCTCGAACTAGCTAAAAGATTTGGGAGTGGAAGTCATTGAAGCCAAGTGTTACTCTTTGCTGGCGGTGAACCAGGTAAACAAAACCTTCGAAGTTTGATAGGATAGAATGCAAAGGTATTTGGACAAGCTGCATGTAACTTTGCACCGTTTTAAGGAATGGACCTTACAGCACGTACCTTGAGAACAAAACAGTGAAGCCGATGCGCTTGCAAATTTAGGGTCATCAGTAGAGGAGGACGAAATCAGCTCGAGGATTGTCGTTGAACTCTCGAGATTTGTGATCGAAGAAGGTCACACCGAGATAAAATCTACATGCTTAACATGGATTGGAGGAATAAATATATTGAATACTTGAAGAACGGAAAGCTCCCATCAGACCCTAAATAGTCGAGGGCCCTACGAACCAAAGCTGCTCGATTCACATTGGCTGAAGATGGAACATTATATAGAAGGACATTCGACGGACCATTAGCAGTATGTTTGGGACCATGTGACACCGATTATGTTCTACGAGAGGTCAATGAAGGCACTTGCGGGAACCACTCCGGTGCCGAATCACTGATTCAGAAAGTCATTAGAGCAGGATACTACTAGGATAACATGGAAAAAAACACTAAGGAGTTTGTTCGAAAATGTGGTCAATGACAAAGGTTTGCATCGATGATCCACCAGCCCGGAGAACAACTTCATTCGGTCCTATCTCCATGGCCATTCATGAAATGGGGGATGGATATCGTCGGCCCTCTGCCATCGGCCCCAGGTAAAGTTAAGTTCATTTTATTTATGATTGACTATTTCTCTAAATGGGTTGAAGCACAGGGTTTCGAGAAATTCAGAGAGAAAGAGGTTATAGACTTCATCTGGGATCACACCGTGTGTCAATTCGGGATACTCGCCGAGATAGTGTGAGACAATGGAAAACAATTTATCGGCAACAAAGTGACAAAATTCTTCGAAGATCATAAAATAAAAAGGATTTTATCGATGCCGTATCATCCTAGTGGGAATGGACAGGCCGAATCGACGAGCAAGACTATCATATAAAACCTAAAGAAAAGGTTGAACGACGCTAAGGGGAATGGGGAGAAATCCTACCCCATGTCCTTTGGGAATATTGAACAACATCGAATTCCAGTACGAGGGCAACCCCGTTCTCCTTAGTATATGGCTCCGAAGCATTGATTCCAGTCGAAGTCGGGGAACCCAGTGCCAGATTTTGACATACAACAGAAGAATCAAATCACGATGCTACGAATACTAGCCTCGAACTATTGGATGAAAAACGAGAAGCCGCACTCGTTCGAATGGCTGCACAAAAGCAATGAATCGAGAGATACTACAATAGGAGAACCAACCTTCGCCACTTCAGAGTCGGGGACTTAGTCCTTAGGAAAGTCACCATCAACACTCGAGATCCTAAGGAAGGGAAGCTCGGCCCAAACTGGGAAGGACCCTACCAAGTCCTGGACATCGTCGGAAAGGGATTTTATAAGCTTGGTACGATGGACGGCGAACAACTGCCAAATAATTGGAACATATCACTTCTCAAACGATATTATTACTAAGGTATGACCCTTTCCCCTTTTTCATTTATATTCGATACTAACTTATTGCAGGTGTTCGATCAAAGACATCAAGACCTCAGGTTTTAAAGCACGCGTTGCACTCTTTTTCCCTTCGATCGGTTTTTATCCCTAATGGGTTTTTTCCGGCGAGGTTTTTGACGAGGCAACAATTATATGTGCTACCTAGGGACAATTCAACAGTATCCAAGGGATTACAATCAACCACAAATACTGGGGTGCATCACCCTCGGATGTTATATTTTCGTGGAAAATACTTCGTGTCAAAGGGTCTCGATAGGGAAACTTTGTAATTGGCCAAACGGTCAAATGAACCGTGTCCATATAGATTAGTTGATCCCCAATGGAAAAACATGTACGCACGTATAAATTATTCAAAGAAGTATTTTTTCCTTATCAAATATTTTGTGCCTCAAAGAAAATTCTCTACTATACAAGCTCCATGCTTATATTTTGTGAAAGATGGCTCAAGGGCCAAGTACAATTACACCTCGAACGGTAAAAGGCTCAAGGGAAAAGTACAAATATACCATGAACACTAGGGGACTTCCGCCGATAATCAACAAGTTCGAATTATCTAAACTCTAATTCGTAAGACCTTAAAGAGGAACCCCTCAATTTATAGGCCAAGGTCATCATTCTCGGGGACTAACGCTTCGAACAAGTTCGAAGTATTGTGGGGAAATAAGCCCAAGAGGCATACCCAAAGGCTACGACCAAACTAACACGGTTCGGAGACGTCCGAATCTCGCAATAAAAACAGGCCTTCGAATTAATTGAAAAAGGCTACCCTCGGCAAAATAATCAAAAGGGCTTCGATAAAATCAGCACTCGAAAAACCTTAAGAGGTATCAAATTATCCTAATACAAACATGCTAAGGCACAAAACGAAAAGGGGTTTCGATTAACATTGAACCCTCAAAAAACCCAATGGGTAAAAAATACATGCTAAGGCATAAAGAAATTGTTACTAAGTCTTTTAAACCGAAAAAGAGAAATAATAGCCATCCTTTAGAGGCCATATCAGCCCAATTTAAAGAGCCTAAGGGCCAATACACTTAGAGTTCGATATCTGGTTCTCACTCAATTTGAACCTAAGGGTTCCACTGTTTCAAGCTCAAATAAAAATTCACTCGAATATGGCTCGAGGACTCATCATTACTCGATACAAACCTTAAGAGGTCTGTTGCTGTGAGTTCGAACCTTACTCGAGCTCGACTATAAAAACAATGCAATTATGACTTCGATCAATCGACTCGAAATCAAAATCCTGAACATATTGTTGATCTCGGGGACCCGCCCTCGCTTAACCAAAACAACTAAGAGTTTTTCTACTCTATGTTCGAGCACGTACTCACTCGATTGTAGAGGCTGCTACAATCCGATTTCAACAAAAAAATTCACAAAACAACGAAGTGAGTCAAATTTCTCACAAGGCCTAAAGTATATTAGAATTTTCATAAGGCGAAGGAAAAACAGGGTTTTTCACGAAACAAATATCAAAGAAAAATCGGAAAGAAAAGGGATCTTTCATATATGAGAAGTATTTACAAAGACAACACAAGGTCTTACACAATAATCCAAAACAAAAGGAGAAAAAATTCTAAGTGCCTAATCCACCTCGGGAGTTGCATCTTCAGAAACTTCATCTTCATCTCCTCCGCTCTCGGATCCACTTGCGGAGTCATCAATCATCAGAAAGCAAAGCTTTGGCCTCGTCCTCCAGCACCTTCGCATTCTTGATATCGGCCGTGAGGTCAAAGGCACGAGCATGTACCTCATCAAGAGTATCTCTCTGAGACAGGCGCTTAGCATGACCGGCAATGCAGGATACTCTAACCCCAGCAGTATTAGAAATTTCCTTTGCCCGAGCGTTAGCGGCTTCAACGTCGGCTCGGTAGGCGGCCACGAGCGCCTCCGCCTCGGATGTGGCCTTTGCAAGCTTAGCGGCCAACCGAGTCTCGAGCACTTCAATTTTTCTGGCTCGGGACAGGCTCTCATCCTTCACGCTTTGGAGTAGACGCTCAGCCGAAGACAGCTGGGCTCAAACCGTATCTTTCTCCAAGGCGAGACGGTCCATGTACTGCTTCCACCCCAAAGTCTCTGCCTCTTTCACCTCGGCATCTTCCCGAAGCTGCTCAATCTTTTCGGCCTTCTGTTGAACCTGCAGGATCTAAGTGTTAGTCGCCAATATCAAGTTAAAATGTCAAGCTCCCCAAAAAACTTGCGTTACCTGCTTGATGAGATCAGTTTGATCTTTATGAGCCCTTGCCACTTCGGCTCGATGGTCCCTGCTCTCCTCTTCTTTTTGCATAGAGAGAAGTTTGAGGGCGTCTCTCTCCTCCATGAGCCTTTTGAGAGAGGCCTCACATCGGGTCAGCTCAGCTCGAGATTTGGAAAATGCTTCTCGATGGAGCGTCATAGCCTATGCACAAAGGAAGGAAATCATACATAAGGAAATAAAAAGCAAACGCAAACATGATGACAGGGGCTAAAAATTACTTGGTTCATATGTCACTGAGCCTCATCAAAAACGATCGTTGCATCCAGGTCAGAAATGTCATCGACCCCCGTGAAACAGCCACCGAATATGTCATCCCTTCGAGGGTCGTTCCCATATCAGGGGTCCCCATAAACCGAGCATCCCGAAATTTCCCTTAAGAAAATATGGGGTCGGGAGGCAAATCGTCAATGTTAATTTCCCCAAGCGAGTCACTTGGGGCACTCTCTCTTTTATGAAGGGCCTCAGAACTAGACCTTTCGGGCACGCCCGCCGATTAATCATCACGACGGGAGACATCATCAGCGCACAATTGCTCGGGGACTTTGCTTGGACTATCTTCCGAGACCTCCTCGGCCCGAAGATGAACCTCCTCGACCATCACTAGCTCAACTATTTTTGAAGCTGCGATGCTTCCCCTCTTTCGAGCCACCATCACAAATTCGGCATCTTCTCCCTCCTCGTCCTCCTCTTGTAGTTTTTGGACCACGTCAGCAGGTAGAGGAGCAAGATCAGTATTCGACTTTCGAGCCTTACTTTTCCAAGGCTTTGGAGTATCAGGAGGCGATGCCCTTCTCCTCTTCTTATCTTTAGCCAGTTTCGGGACCTCCTCTTCCCAAGGTGGAGGCGACCTCATGACGGCTTTGTCTCCAAGACCTGTATGGGAGGAAATCAAGTAAAAATAAAGGATTTCACATGAAAGCATCAAACACAAACAGAGGAACTTACCATGATTTTTGGCCTCCCATCGGCCCTCGGCCAAATCACGCCACGAGCGCTCAGCATACGAAGAGGTCGAGGCCAGTTGCCGAACCCAGCTTGCAAGGTTCGGGATCGCACCGGTAAACCAAGAGATTGTTGCACCATAAGAAAGAATGTAGATGAGAAAAGGTAAAGGAAGAAAAACAATCAACAGACGCTATCGGTAGGTTTGTACTTACGCTTCATGTTCCATTCTTCGGGGCATGGCATCTTCTCGGACGGGATTAAGTCAGAAGTCATGACTCGGACAAACCGTCCCATCCATCTTCAATCTTTGTCCTCGTCTATTCTCGAGAACATCACCTTTGTGGCCCGACGCTGAAGCCTTATTAACCCGCCTCGATCGAGGGTGAAAGACATCCCCTAGACCTTGCTCGCAAAGAATCGGAGCAAAATAACAATGCACCAAAAAGAGAGGTGGATTTGGCCTAGGGTTATGTGGTACCGGCTATCGGAATCGAACCGATGACCATCGCATTACAAATGCGATGCTCTAACCTCTGAGCTAAGCGGTCGATCAAGTATCCGAAGTCTAAAGAGCAGAAGTCGATTATAATGGGATCGACGGGACCCAGTGTGAAAAGGTAAGTATACACACTTAAAAACCCTTTCACATGGGTGGTAATATCCTCCTTGGGGGTTGGAATTACCACTTCTTTGTTTTCCTAGTGGCAATCTTGTTTCACCTGCTCAAGATCGCCTTCAGATATCGAGCATATGTATCTCGACATGGGTTCGCATCGACCGGGAACCGAAGAGGGTTTTTCGACTTTAAAGTCGGAAGTGAGTTCGCATGGCCCGGGAATGCACTCTTCGATGCGTGGCTCCACCGGCGTTTTGTCACCGGCCGTCCGCGACGAGGAGGCCTTTTCTTTTTGAGGAATGGTTTTGATATTTTCGCCATTGTTATATGAGGTCAAAGAAAGAAGAAGGCGAAACTTGTGTTTTAAAGAGAGAATGGCAAATGGGAACCGTTAGAGTTGATAAGCTTGAAGGGAGTAAAAGAGTTTTGAAGATTAGGAGAAGTTTTGAAAATAAAGTTTGTGAAAATTATGAAGATGATCTATTTATAATAACTGCTTTGACGGATTGAAAACATTGATGGCCGACCATCAACTGGCACTAATTAATGATCTTGAGAACTGTGTAGACACGACGCTTCAATCGCTTCTGTCGCTTACATCACGAGGGTGACATCACAATTGATCGAGGTATTAAATCGAAGTATCAGTTCGTTTCTTCTTGTTACACTCCAAAAAATCAGGGGACTATCTGTATACGGTCAAAATTGGGCCTACCCAATTTTACTTCTTAATCTAGATAAGGGAGTTGCATCGGGGATAGCCTCATGATAAGTCGAACCCGAGCTCCAAGATGAGGCATCAAGCCTAGAGATCGAAGTGTTCGGTGAGATCGAGGCCAGCAATAATCGAAACCAAGTATGAACAACTTCGAGTGAAGCATAATAACGGAATGACGAGATATCCGTAACCGGTCGAAGATCACGGCAGATATTAGTACCAATCATGGGATTTACTTCCGTAATTAGAAGCGTATCTTATTTAGGACTCCTCTATTATATAAAGAGGAATCCCATTCAATTGCAATCATTCATTATTCTCTGACAAAAATACATACACTCGTTATTTTCTTGCTACTTTACTTACTGTTCATCAGAATTTCTCTATCATTTACTATTCTACCTCGAGACTTTCTCAAATCGAGGTCGATGTTTTGCTTACATACTGGTTTGATTTATTTTATAGTCTAATTCATCTGTTTAATTCCTTATTTATCAATTGATATAGGATTAAATCACATATCCTTAAAACCACAATATAAGTTTAATTGTTACTCGATTTTTAGGATAAACAATAAGAAAATATTATTCCGTTTAGAACAATTTACAAAGAGTGTCCTATAAAATTAAGGGAAAAGGACCAAATATACCCCTCTACTTCCATATATTGTCTACATTTAATCTCCGTTATATATTATCAGACCAAATTTATCCCTACTGTTATACTATCGAGCCAAATTTTCCCTTATAACCAGCAAACTTTTAAAAATATTTCTTGATCTGTTAAGTAATCCAAAATCTCCCTTTTTTTTATTTAAATCACTTGTTGTTCTTCTTGATCCATTATTTTAAAAAATTACTATTGATGTGAATGCTAAAGTTACTAGACTACAAATTATTCATATATTTTTTAATTACTAATGCATCCATTTATGTTCTTGTAATAAATAAAATCGGTTTGGAATTTTATTTATTTTTGAATCATTTACACACCATAAAATTTAGTGTGTCTATTTATTTGTATTATATGCAGTTGATCATCATGTACATGTATATTCAAATATATGTTGTCATTGCCTGATTAGTATAGAGTTCGATCGACTAACTTAAGAGTGCCCAATGTGTAGGCATTTAATTAAAGCAAAGTTGAATTAGACAATATAAAATCTCCGAGGAACTTCAACTTCAATCACTAATACTTGCAAAGTCTCCATACATTTGGTGCAACGCATTCATTAAAATTGGGATGTTTTAAACACCTTTAGAATTTACAAAAGCTACCTAACTTAGATTTTTCAATTTACTATACTTTGTTTATTCGGTTGTATTATTTAATATTTTTTTCTCTAATTCAGAAAGCAGGTAAATGGCAATTATTTCAAAAATAGTGGACCAAGAAATTTGGAAGATTTTGGATTACTTAACATATCAAGGGGTATTTTTAAAAGTTTGCTGATTATAGGGGTAAATTTGGCCCGATAGTATAACGGTAGGGATAAATTTGGCCCGATAGTATAACGGTAGGGATAAATTTTGCCCGATAGTATACAACAACAACAACACACCCAGTAAAATCCCACTAGTGAGGTCTGGGGAGAGTAGAGTGTACGCAGACCTTACCCCAACCCCGAAAAGGGTAGATAGGTTGTTTCCCTGAGACTCTCAGCTCGACAAGAGAGACAATAATATCATAAAAGAAATAAAAGAAAAGGCATGTAACAACAAAATGTGCCAAAAAGAAAATATCAACAACGAATAAGTGAAAGGACAATAACACAAAACTATGCAAAACAACAATGTGAACACAACATAGACCGCTAACAAACCTAAACAAAACTCTATCAGACTACCTGGTATAAAGAGGGAAGAACTCTCGAGTACCCCCTAGCCTACCACCTGGCCCGATAGTATATCAGAGGTTAAATATAGACAATATATGAAAGTAGATGGATATTTGGCCCTTTTCCTAAAATTAAAGTAGAACATATACTTATTTATTTATATAGTAGATTTAGGAAAAGGTTACTTCTCTGATTTCATGATCTTTAAACAATAGAGATTCCTATATGAAACATATAGGAATATGTGAGAGAAAGTGAGGAAGGAAGCAATCTAAGAAGGAAAACTCCTATCTATCTATGAGGAAGGGGCTACTTAAAGAATTCTACAGCACACCTTTTCCAAAGGATGTAAAAGCTTTAACCTTTTTAATATAGCGAACAATGAAGTAGGAAAATACACAATTGAATTTATGATTTTGACTCAAATATCTTGACCACTGCATACATTGTCCCTTGGGGTTTAATACTTCATTATAGCGTTTAAATATACGCTTGATTTTTATACTCTCACATTTGTAAGACTTAAAATTCAATCTAAGGAACATAATGTACATTCTAATCAATTACATGACTCAAATTCTACATCCAGGATCCTTAAATTTCGTACGAAGGATGCATGAAACTTAAGAAATTGGTCGAATATCTATAGTTATTTAAACTAGACAGAAAAATTTATTTTAAGCTAGGATAAATACGATTGTAACGTACAACATGATACATATATGAACCTAAAACGAATTAGGCCAAAATTATTGTGTCATCTTTGGACTCTACAAGGGAAGTAGAAAAAAATTTATTAATTAAAATTTTATTGCTATAATTTCATAGTCATAGACTCAAAGGAAAAAATAAGTAGTGTTGCAATACAAGTCATTTGTAAATCAATAATATTTGTTTTTATAATTTTGAAGAGTACTTTTGAAGTGATGGATGAAAATAATGCACTCTTATAATAAGAAAGGAAAAAAAAAGAAGAGAATGCAACCAATTTTTGAAATTTAACGTAGCGCCTTAATGAAGTGCAATATATAGCAGAAAAACGAATGCTAGCCCCTAACGGCAACAGAAGAGCCTTCTTACCGAGCTCTGGTTTCTTGTCTTCAACAAATAAAATTTGCGTCCAATTTCTTTTCCAAGGGAAGTAAGAACAACTCATAGAGTAATCAAAGATACAGAAAGATGACGATGCAGAAGATGAATGGTGAAGACCCAGAAAAGGTGGAAGAAGAAGAAGAAGAAAAACAACTCGAAGTAGTGGTTCAAGAAAACAGAAGTCAACTTCAATTTACCCTAGTAAGGAAAACGATTCCCCTCAAGAAAACGTTATAGAAATTCTGCTCGAGTACAACAACATTGTGTTCTGCAAACTTTTATGTGAAACTGATGTTAGAGAGTCATGTAGTGTGTCGATCGAAAAGAAGGATGCTGAAGATCATTTCCCTTGTCTTGCACCAGGTGAGTCCAAGATGTTAGAATTTGCAGATTGTCGTGGGAACAATTTCACAATGGAATTTGTGCACACAAAGTTTGGAGATTACTATCTTAGAACAGGGTGGGAGAGATATAGAGATGAACACAAGTTGGAGCACGGGGACGTGTTAACTGTTTATAAGATAGAAATACAAGATGAGTATATATACATAATTGATTGTAATAAACTGACCCCGGAAGATGTACAAGATGATGTGCAATTGGTCATAACAAAATTGATTGCTACTCTACAAGATCCCAAGTATGTTTTTCCATTCAAAATTTGCTCTATTCCACTTTTCTTGAATCTTGAATAAGGCTATTCATTCTTTTTTTGCAGAGCATCAATAGTGGAAAAACCAGTGCTTGCTAAGAATTTACGCTATAAAGATCTTTATGAGAATTCTAATGGCATAAAGTTAGAGCTCGCAAAGAATGAAGTAGAAGAGAATCTACATGATCTTCCTCTTCCTCAAGTAGGAGGACAGGTAATTATACCTTTATTTGATCCAATTGGAAAAGAAGTTATTCAAATGGAATTGGTGCATACTGAGCAGGATGAGTATTATTTTAGAGGAAGAGGATGGGAGGAATATGCAGCAAAGTACGGCTTGTTAATTTTTGATACCGTCTTTGTTAACAAGGTAACTGTTAACAGGGATGAGATAAATCCGAGTGCAGAATGCATTTGGGAAAAGGTCATTGATCAACAGGCAAATTAGATAACAACTCGTATTACTATCAAATCAGTTATCAGCTAAGATCCGTGAAACCCAACAAGAAACCAAAACATGATTTAGGCCAGACAGAGAATACTACTTCAGCACCTGCTTCTACTACAACTACCGCAGGCAATAGTAACAACAGAAAGGGTAAATGTGTAGTCATTCCTCAAAGTGAGCCAGAATATGATAGTGATGATGCCTATTGGCTCTCATACCGCGATTGATCATCGAGTCATACTAGTCTACTGGGTACAATGGATTGTACTTCATTATAGTACATTCGTCCAACGGGATTAGCACGCAAACTATGTAGTTTCATACATTTTCAGTTCAGTTTCATACTCAAACGCACAATGGTAGTGTGTAGATGTTCATGCTCAAATCTTTTACATGTGAATCTCCTGTACTCTCATTTTTGTCATGTTATTTATGAACAGGCAATTGACACGTTAACTTGGGAGGAAGTTTTGGGGCAGAAAACCCTGCTTTCTTAACATGTCAATTTATGGTAAACACTAACAACAGTTTAAAAAAAAAGAGGAGACATGGGTTTTCTCGGATGTGTTTGACATAAACACAAACACTTGGGGAATGATTTAAATTGGTAAATTAATTTGGCGGCAAAGAGAACTATATGAAATATGTAGATTTGTACTTACCTTACCTGGTCAAAATTTATCTATCCATCGAGTTTGTCTAAGAGCTCGTAGCCAATGAAAATTTTAAAATTAAGTTGTTCGGAAAACGGAGTAAATCAAAGATGCCAACTTGACACTTGCCAATGTGATAATAGACTCATATTTCCTAGTTTATCAACAACAACAAAAAATGTATAGTTCCCAATTTTCTACTCGTTTACTCGACAATGCATGTTGAGCTATCTATCGGGAGAAAAAGGGAAAAAAAGAAGGAAATATTTGGTCAAAGGGGCATAGCTGACTTTACTAAAGTAGTTAATGAGATGCATGTTGATCCTCCACTAACAATTTGTTTACACTCAAATTCGAATAACAATTAAACTTATATAGTGATTTTAAAGATATGTGATTTCGTCCAATACCAATTGATAAACAAGAAAATAAATGGATGAATTAGATAAAATAAATCAAACCAGTATGCAAGCAAAGCCTCGACCTCGATTTGGATAGTCTCGAGGTGGAATAGTAAGAACAGTAAATGATACAGCAACTATGATGAACAGTAAGTGAAATAACAAGAAAGTAACGAGTGTATGTATTTTTATCAGTATAATGATGATTCCAAATGAATGAGATTCCTCTTTATATAATAGAGGAGTCCTAAATAAGGTACACTTCTAATTATAGTAGGAAATCATATTAACATCTGATTAACCGCCGTAGATTGATCCGTTCGAGATTCACGCCACGATCTTCGACCTATCAAGGATATCTCGCCCTTTTCGTTATCAAGCTATACCGATGTCACTTCAGAGTCTATCTCTTTCTGGCCTCGATTATTGATGTCGACCTCGGTCTGAAAAGAGGTTTGGATTTTGGACTCGATGTCCTAGCTCTACGACCAAAGAGTGAAATCGGGCAACCCTGATGTCTATTATATACAGATAGTCCACTCGTTTCTTAGAGTAAAAATGATAAGAAACGACTTGAGCCTCGATTTTTTGGAGACCTCAATAGTGATGTCATCCTTGTGACGTAAGCGACGGAGGTGACCGAAACATCCTGTCGGTAAAATTCTAAAAAACCATTAATGCTTGTCAGTGGACGATCGGCCACTAGCACCATCGAACCGTCATCGTAAATCTATAAATATTGACTCTTTTGTTTCATCAAAATTTTACTTTCACTTTCATCAAATTTTTTTAGTCCTTTACTGTCTCCATCTCTTCTCTTTCACCACTCGTTGAGTCAACTTTGTTAGTATTAAAATACCAAGTTTCACCTCTTTCTGCTTCCTTCTACCTGAATTAATGGAAAAAACCTCCAAAGCCGTCCCACAAAAGGAGAAAGCTTCTTCCTCTTTTTCCCGGCCGACCGGTGACAAAACGCCAGTGGAACCGCTCCCTCATGAGTATGTTCTCGGCCCTTGTATCTTAAAATCCGACTTCAAAGTCGAGAACCCTCCATCGGTCCCTGACCGATGCGAACACGTGTCGAGATACATCTGCTCGATAACGGCGGGCCATCTCGATTCTATGAAGAGAGACTATAATTGGGGGCCCGAGGTCGTGGTACAGATTCCCGCCCCCGAAGAGAGTATTACCACTCATGTGAATGGGTTTCTAAGTGTTTACACTTCCCCCTTCACATTGGGTCTCTCGACCCAGTTATCGTCGACTTTTACAAGAGGTACCAGGTTCAGCCCTTGTTTTGGCGTATTGTGATCATGCTCCGCTTCTTTTCCAGCAAGGTCGAGGGGCTGCCTTTCACCCTCAACCATCTCATGAGGCTATATCGACCCCGACTCTTTCGAGGATTGATCAAGCTTCAACGCCCAGCCACCAAGGCTTTGCTCTCGATTATCGATGAGGACAAGGACCGGGGTTGGATGAGCCGGTTCGTGCGGGTAAGGACCTGCGACCTCATCCTAGAGGAGAAACTGTCGTTCTCTGAGAAGTGGAACCCCGATCGTAAGTAACGTATTACCCATTAGTCTTCGTACTCAGCTTTTTGCTTTATGTAACATTTTCATTTGTTATGCAGTGGTTGCTTGGATGCATCTCGTGGTCCTCGACCTCGAAGAATGGGTTCGAAAGTTGGCCTCGACTTCCTTCCATGACGAGCGCTGCTGGCGTGACTTGGCAAAGGGAAGATGGGAGGTAAAGAACCATGGTGAGTGTTTTCTTCCTTATATCTGAGGTACTTCCCATACTTCTCTTTCTTACTAAGCTTCTTTTCGTGTAGGCCTGAATAAAGACGCGATCTTGAGGCCCCCGAGTGGCGAGGAAGAGGCCAAGTCCCCGATTCCGAAGTCGGGGAAAGATAACAAGAGGAAGAGGGTCTCGGAGTCCGAGAACCCCCATCCAAAAAAGGCTCCAGCTCGAAGACGCAGGAGAATTACCATCCTCTGAACATAGAGTTGGTCCAACAACTGAGGGAAGACGAAGTGAAAGATGAAGGGGATGACTCATCACTGGTGATTCGATTAAGGAAGTCAACCGAGGCCGCCAAGCCTTCAAAGGTGGAGGCGATTGTCGAGACCCGGCCTCGTAATAAGGAGGCCTCGAAGAAATATTCGGGCAAAGCCCCCTAATCGCCTGAGGTCGAGGTTATCCCTCGACAATCAACAAACATACCATAGGGGGCCGGTTCTGAGACTCCCAGGGCTGAATAGAACGCCCCGAGCTATTCTCTCGGGGCTGTGATAGTAGGTCACTCTCCTTCTCTACCGGCCTTCTCCGAGGAGGCTATAAAGGATGCTCGGGCTCTACGGACCCCTGACCTAGGCGGAGTCCTTAGTGAAGAGGATCCCTTTCGGGATTGCTTTATCGGGGTCAATGATACCGCTGATCTCAATTATGCGTCTACCCTCTTCGAAGAGGACCGCTGCCTTTTATCTAGAGTAAGTGCTAATCTCGGTTGTTGCAATTTTCTTTTCCTTCTTCTTTCGTCAACCTAACTTATATCTTTCTTCTCATATAGGCTTTTTCCAAGTCTCTGGCCAACTTGAGCCAATGCGAGGCCGAGCTCCAGAAGACCTCGGAGGAGAGGAATGCTTTGAAGCTCCTTTGCAGGCAAAGGGATTAAGAGCTCAGGGACCTTCGAGTAGATTTGGCCAAGGCCCATAAGAAAGAGTCCGAGCTGAACGAGCAGGTAAATGTCCTTTAGAAAAAATACAGACTTGATCCAAGGGTGGAGGATAACACTTCGATGTGTTAGTTGCAGCAAAAAATCGAGAGGATCGAGTTGTTCCGGGGGGAAGTCAATCAGGTCAAAGCTAACTGCCATTAGTGGAAAGAGAACATAGACCGCCTTGCTGCGAAAAAAGAGGCTGCCTCGGTCCGACTGTCATCAATCGAAGTTCAACTTTGGAGTACTAAAGAGAAGAGCTTAGCCCAAGCCAAAAAGATCGAAGAGCTCGAGGCCGAGCTTGCTGAGGCCTAGGCAGAGGTCGAAAAGGCGAAGGTTTTGGCTGACAAGTCCATAGCCGTGTACCTGGCTGATGATGAGGCTGCCCAAACTCAATTGAGGGAGGCCAGTGATTGAGTGCAGTGGATTAATGATCTGGCTAAGTTCCTATCTCGCTGGGAGACCCTCGAGGAAATCCATGCTTGAGGTTTTGACATCTGGCTAAGTTCCTATCTCGCTGGGAGACCCTCGAGGAAATCCATGCTTGAAGTTTTGACCTCTCTGAGGAGATAACTCAAGCTAAGGTGCTCGAAGCCGATGCCAGGTTGCTTGCCTCCTCCTATGATGACGATGATGATGATGATGATGAAGGAAGCCAAGGCGGGTCTGATAATGGCGGGGGCCCGAATGAGAAGCTGTCCCCGAGGAAGAAGTCAATCTCGAGGATAGTTAGGGTTTTATTTTTCCTTCTCTTTTTGTAAGACCCTTGTCGGTTTCTTGTACATATCTTTGTTCAAACACACACACACGCACACGCACACACACACACACACACACACACACACACACACA
>ML265940.1:476-34743 GCA_005239495.1 Nicotiana undulata | reverse complement strand
TATATATAAAGAAAATTTTCTTCTGGATGCCTTCTCGAATTTTGTTTTCACATGCTTTATGCCTTGTAAAATTTTAGCACACTTTTATGCTTCGAACAATATGTTTAAGACTTTGGTTTTGGGTGACTTGGTCGAAGTCACAATAGTACTGTTTTTATAGTCGAGTTCGAGTAAGACTCGAACTCAAAGCAACAGAACCTGTAAGGTTTGTGTTGAGTAATGATGAATCTTCGAGCTGTAGTCGAGAGAGTTTTTATTCGAGCTCAAAGTAATGGAACCCTTAGGTTCGGATTGAGTGAGAACGAACTCTAAGTGTATTGGCCCTTAGGCTCTTTGAATTGAGCCAAATGGCCTCTAGAGGATAGCTATTTTCTCCCCCTTTCGGCTTAAAGACTTAGTAAAATTTTCTTATGCCTTAACACAAATTTTTTACCCATTGGGTTTTTTGAGGGTTTAATATTGATCGAAACCCCTTTGCTTTTTGTGCCTTAGCACAAGTTTGTGTTTGAATAATTCGATACCTCTTAAGGTTTTTCGAGGGTTGAATTTAGCGAAGCCCTTTTAATTATTTTGTCGAGGGTAGCCTTTTTGACCGTTTTTAAAGAGTTCGAAGGCCTATTTTTATTGCGGGATTCGAACGTCTCAATACCGCGTTAGTTTTGCCGTAGGCTTCTGGTATGCCTCTTGGGCTTATTTCCCAACAACACTTCGAACTTATTTGTCACGACCCCAAATCCTAACATGCCATGATGGCGCCTATCGTGGAATTAGGCTAGCCAACCATCACTTTACTACGCATTTATTCAATTATCATAGTGAAAAATTTATTAATAAATAGCAGTCATAATAAAGAAATAAATTATATAAGTCTAGCTCCCCCAATAATGAACTAAACAACTCTAAACAACCTCCCAGAACTGGATTCAATAGTCATGAGCATCTAGGAATAAGTAAATCTAACTCTGCTAAAACTATAATATATGTCTATGAATCAAATACTAAAACTAAATAAGGAAGGGAAGTGGAGAAGCTGTGGACGCTGGACAGCTACCTCGAAATCCCGTGAGCTGCTATCGAACCTGTGTCAGCTACTGCTGCGAGCTAGTACATGGATCTGTGCACAGAGGCACATGGAGTCTTTATGAGTACGCCAACTCAGTAGTAATGAAAATAAATCGCAGTTTGAGTAATATAAACACACAGAACAGGTACACAATTCCACAAACCAGTAAAACATCAAGTCACCAACTAGTATTCAACAATTTTATAAGTTCGAAATCAGTTTCCAGAAAACCTTTGAGAACAAATAAATATCGATATATCTCAGTGAAATCCTCAGTAAAACTTAGTTTGAAAATGAAGTAAATCATAGTTTGAAAACTCAGTAAAAATCTTCATAAAACTGCCCCTCGGGCCATAATCATTTCTTGTAACAATATCTTTCAGTATTAGCCTATCAGGCAACCTCACAATCACTCTGCCCATTAGGCAACCTCACAATCACTCTGCCCATCAGGCAACCTCACAATCACTCTGTCCATCAGGCAACCTCACAATCACTCTGCCCATCAGGCAACCTCACAATCACTTCGCCCATCAGGTAACCTCACAATCACTCTTCATAAGCCCTGCGGGCATCACTCAATCGGTACCAGCGCTCAGTGGGGGTGTGTACAGACTCCGGAGGGGCTCCTACAGCCCAAGCGCTATAATAAGCCACATCATGGCGTAAATCACACACAATATAGGCCCGCAACCTCACTCATATCATATCATCCTCACAATATAGGCCAGCAGCCTCACTCATATCATAACATGCTCACATTATAGGCTAGCAGCCTCACTCAGTCAGACACTCTCAATTTTCCCTTCAGGCCATAATTTACCGGGTTCTCGACCCAAAAACAGTGTTTCATTTTCAAGAAGTAGTATCAAAATACTGTGAGTGTCAAAACAATTTCACAGGAAAGACCGAGTGTAAAATCATAACATATCAATGAGGAAAATATAGTAAACACAACCCTCAAAGGGTAAACAAGTCGGCACTAGTCCCCAAACACGGCTTACAACCCAAAACATATCATAATATATAAATACTAATTAAGCAATAAAACCGGTTCCGCAACTCAATAGTCGCCTAAATAGGAAAGATGTTTCCAAAGTTTCCACCTTTTCATTTTAAAACCCGTGAAAGGGTGCATAGTCCGGGGTTTCATACCCTCAGGACAGGATTTAAAGACATTACTTACCTCAAAACTAGCCCGGAATTATTCCGCAATGCGCTTGCCTCTCAAATCAACATCCGAAGGCTCCTAATCTACCAAGTTCAGATTTTTATCATCAATATGTGCTTAAGGAACAATTTACAATCGAAAGATATCAAATTTAACCCCCATTCCCGCTTCCCGAAACTCCGAAAATTTTATACAAAAGTGTTCTTCGTCCTCTCACGAGTCCGTACATATAAAGAACACCAAAATCGGAGTTCGTTTGACCCCTCAAATCGACCCTTGAAGGTCTCATAATCTCAAGCCCTAAAACCCAATTTTTCTACTGATTTTCCATGAATTTACACTGGTTTTATGTTCTATAATCATCCATAATAGAGTTTTAATGACTAGAATACTTACCTCTATGAAGAACAAGAATTTCCCTCTTCAAAACTCGCCCAAAAAGCTCTCTCCGTACAACAATGGTGTAAAAATAAGGTCTAAGTCGCGGAGGGTTTGTTTATATTTTCTGAACAGTGGTTCCGCACCTGCGGCCACTTAAGCGCACCTGCGGACCCGCACCTGCGGTCCCAGGTCCGCACCTACGATCTCCCTTGAAGTCTCCCAATTCCGCACCTGCAATGCACCTTCCGCACCTGCGACCTCGCAGGTGCGACAAATTCCTCGCATCTGCGGACCACTCCCCACTCAGCCAAATCTCGCACCTGCGGAGCCCAGTCCGCTCCTGCGGAACCGCACCTGCGGCTCCCTTTCCGCAGGTGCGAAAACACCAGCAACAGCAATCTGCAGATTCACCAAAATCACTCCAAACTTCCCGTTAACCACCCGAAACCATCCCGAGCCCCTCGGGACCCCAACCAAACTTACCAACATATCCCATAACATAATTCAAACTTAGTTGCACTCTCAAAACACCAAATTTACATCGGATTCAAGTCTAAGAACTTTAATATTTCTAAAATCCACCAATATTGCCGAAACTATCCAAATCAACTCTGATTGACCTGGAATTTTGCAGACAAGTCCAAAATAACATTACGAACCTGTTCCAACTGTTGGAATTCCATTCCGACCCCGATAGCCTATTTTCCACTGCCGACCAGAAATCACCAAAAACTAACTTTCGCCAATTCAAGCCTAATTCTACACCGGACATCACAAAATTGTTCTGAACATACTCCTAAGTCCCAACTCACCTAACAAAGCTATTCGAACCATAAAATCCACATTCCGAGGTCGTTACCAATAAGTCAACTCTTAGTTGACTTTTCCCATTTTAAGGCTATTTTTAAAGGCTAACTGATTGAACTCTCACTACAACCATTCGATTTCAAGCCTATCAACTCTAATACATCAAATACAGTATAACCAATCTATAACAAGTCAATAACAACAATTATAATGCAGGTTTTTCGTAACGACGGACCGGGTCGTTACATTATTCGAGGCATTAGTCCCCGAGAATGATGGCCTTGGCTTATTAAATCGAGGGGTGCCTCTTTAAGGTCTTATGTATTCGAGTTTAGATAATTCGAACATGTTGATTTTTGACGGCGATCCCCGAGTAGGGGGTTGACCGTTCGAGGTGTATTTGTACTTGGCCCTTGGGGCATTTACCGTTCGAGGTGTAATTGTGCTTGGCCCTTGAGCCATTTTTCGCAAGAATCATAAGCATGGAGCTTGTATAGTAGAGAAGTCTCTTTGAGGCACAATATATTTGATTAGGAAAAATGCTTCTTTGAATAATTTATACATGCGTACATGTTTTTTCATTGGGGCTCGACTAATCTACACGGACACGGTTCATTCGACCGTTTGGCCCATTGCAAAATTTTCCAACAAGGCCCTTTTGACACGAAGTATTTTCCCTTGAAAAAAAATCATCTGAGGGAGATGCCCCCCAGTATTCGAGGTTGAGTGTAAGGAAACCTCGGATACTCTAAGTCAGCACGAACAATGGTTGCCTCATTAATAACCTTGCCGGAAAAACCCATTTGGGATTAAACCAGTCGAAGGGAAAAAGAGTGCAAAGTGTGCTATAGGGTCCTAATATTTTCCTGCTTGATGATGACTCCAATAATTTTGCTCGAACACCTGAAAATAAGTTAGCGAAAAACATAAATGAGAAAGGGAGAAGGTCATACCTTAACAGTAGCATCACTTGAGGAGTGAGATGTTCCAATAGTTTGGTAGTTGTTCGTCGTTTATCGTGCCTAGCTTGTAAGATCCCTTTCCAACGATATCGAGGACTTGATAGGGTCCTTCCCAATTCAGGCCGAATTTCCCTTCAGTAGGATCTCGAGTGTTGATGGTGACCCTCCTTAGGACTAAGTCCCCGATTCTGAAGTGGCTAAATTTGGTTCTTCTATTATAATATCTCTCGATTCGTTGTTTTATTGCAGCCATCCGAACGAGTGCGACTTCTCGTTTTTCATCCAATAGTTCGAGGCTAGTATTCATAGCCTCAAGATTTCATATGATTCTTAATTGCTAGTGTTTTCTTTCTAGTTACTTTTAACTGGTCAATTTATGGTAAACACTAACAACAACTTAAAATAAAACAAGAGACATGAGTTTTTTCGGATGTGTTTGACATAAACACGAACACTTGGGGAATGATTTATATTGGTAAATATTTTTGGCGGCAAAGAAAACTATATGAAATATGTAGATTTGTACTTACCTTACCTGGTCAAAATTTATCTATCCATCGAGTTTGTCTAAGAGCTCATAGCCAATGAAAATTTTAAAATTAAGTTGGTCGGAAAACGGAGTAAATCAAAGATGCCAACTTGACACTTGCCAATGTGATAATAGACTCATAATTTCTAGTTTATGTTTGACCAAAAATCCTGTGACCTTTTGTTAAACTAACTAAATAAGAAGATGATAAATCGTAGTCAAAGATAATAACCTCTAGATCAATGCACGCTAACTGAGAAAAGTTGAATAAAGCTGAGCTCTCGAACTAATCATGATAACAAATAAATATCTCATGTGTATTATGAGCTTGCCTACCCACTACTATTTCACCACAACGTAAAAGTAGAGAAGAAAGAAAAAAATTCACCATTAACGAACACAAAGTATCTCTTTATTTATTCCATACCAATGGCTACAAAGATGGATAACAAGGCTTTGAACCTTCTCTCCTTTACAAGATGGATTCTCTGATTCCTTGCTCCTCTTTGTGAATCAGTGTGTGGCTTCTGTCTCCCCCTTTTTTCTACACTCTTACCTAGTATATATATTAGGTATTATCATTTACCCTCTGGTCATTAATCAGAGTACCTAAGTCTTTTGACTATACTACAGGTCGACCCTCTGAAATGTCGTAACATCCACTTCAACTTATGATTATTCTGAACATACGACCTCGGCTGTGGCCGAGGTGCTTGTCGCTATAGTGTTTCATGAACACAACTTTGGACCCATTGATCCTTCATCGTTCCTCTTCTCACAAACTCTTATTTGGTCAGATTTCGACCCATAAATTTAGTCCCTCGCCTATTGGTGTCGTCTCTTGGCGAACTTGATGGGCGGACTCTGTTGATTCAAAAATCTTGAAAAATCTGAGCATTTTGGGTGATGGGCAAGTAGCTCATGCCGAGGCAGCGACATGACGTTTCGAGAGCTGCATCGGACCGTTACATTAGTTCAGGATGTTATTAACACATACGTCATTATGGCGCACGTTCTCTATGCGTTGCGTCATTTCCCGTGCCCCTTCCGTTATTTTTGAAAAATGGCGGTGTTTGGTTTTCCCGTTCTGAGCATTTATATCCCTTTATAGAGGGAAACTTCACATTCGAATGTTGTGCTTCCTATTTATTCAAAAGAAAATCTCAAAGCTTCTCTTCTTCTCCTCTCGTTTCTCACATTCTCCTCCCTGATAGCAAATCTTGTGGCTGCCACCCTTTTGTCCTTCTCATTTTCGATATGTGAAACCAGTTAAAGAGATGGCTAGTGCGTCTTCAAACCCCGATCAAGCCGTTGGCGCTCCTGTACCGGAAAGAGATATACCTCCACTCGAAGAGGGAGTGGTTGTGGAGGAGGATGACATATTACCGACGGTGGATGAAGTGGTCCCCCGCTAAGGGAAAGCAAGGCTTGATTTCAATAGCCCTGCTGAGGATGAGCCTGGACCTGTTCTTTCTATGATCTATGTCGCGGCACTCGCGACATTTAAAGCCAAATGGAGAATCCCTGAGCATATCGAACTCGTTCCGACGGGTTCTGACATTGTGCACATACACCGCCCAGGATACTGCGCGTTCTATGCATACCCTTTTGTCATTGGATACACGCTTCCCCTCCCCTCTCTGGTGGCGGACTTCTGCCGCTTCTACGATGTGTGTCCGGCTCAACTCTCCCCATATATATACAAACTCTTTTTAATGCTCATCAAGTACGCAGAGCTGGCCGATGTTGATACCCAATTTTCCCCTCATATTTTTTAAATATACACATATACTTTCAAAATAGTTCATATGCACCATCACTTGATTTATAGACCTATGTAAGCATTTTTCATAATGTCCTATAATCTTAAAAGGTTTAAATCAATTTATTCCTACATTTTATAATATAAATACTCATTAATTGCATCACGAATTATTTTACAATGATTTTATCATCTAATTTCACCATTTATACCCATATTTTGTTTTGAATATTTTAACATATTTGTCACAGTTGCATTTGCATTTTTAAGGCCAAAATTGCATATTTGCAATAATAGCCTATATGTACTTATAATTACTTTATTTATGCCAAAATAATCCTTGTATACTTTTTACAGTATTAAATAACTACTTTTACTTGTTTTATGCATAAATGATATTTTTATTATTTATTTATCAAATTTACAAATTATTTATTAATTAAAATTGTGTACTTAAATAACAACCCATTTTTAAACATTATTCAGACCAACCCCAGCCCAAGTACTTGAAATACACCAGCCCAACACCCCAGCACAAATCAAATAACCCCTGACCCAATAAACCAACCTGTACCCGTTCTCTATACCCGACCCAACCCATCTTTTAATCCTTGCCGTTGATGTTTCAAGATCAACGACCCCCGTTCACCCTTCCCTTTTTAATTAACCACCCTAACCCTAATCCCTCATTTCCCTAAACCCCGCCGCCCTCAAACTCTCTCCTCTTCTGAAACCCTAGCGCCGTAATCCCTATCTCCCCTTCGATTCCAACCAAATATGGAATCTATCGATGATTCCCTTACCTTGTCAATCCATTCTCGCTATTGGCTACTCGTTTATGACATAACATAATTGCTTGCCTAACATGGAAAGCCGATTTATTTCATTCAGGACCAAATCTGGTTCGAACCTTCACTTCTTTCTATCTATATTCATTTTCGTCTCTTTATGGTATGAATCTATGAGATTTTGTTCGATTCTTCACTTACCCTAAATTAGGGATTAGATCTTTTCAGATATGTTATGGTTCTCTATTTTTGTTAAATATTTTCTTTAATGTTTTCGTATATCCATCTATGTGAATCTCTATTGTGGTTTTTCGTTGATATTTCTGACTAACTTTACTTACCCTAAATCTAGGGTTCAAATTTTTTCAAATCTGTTATAGTTTTATATTTTTTGTTAAATATTTCTCTTTAATGTTTCCACGTGCATCTCTATTATGATTTTTCATAGATATTTCTGACTAATTTTTAATCCTGAAATTAGGATTTTTGATTCTTAGAAATCGAACCAAATCTGGTTCAATCTTTGATGTTGTTGTTTATCCGTCTCTATGTATCTTTTTTATAGCTTCTCCTTTGATATTTCTGACTAATTTTACTTACCCTAAAAATTAGGGTTTTCGATTCTTTATTTTATTTTTTCCTTCAATAATTGTGTCCATCTGTTTTATGACTCTTGCCATTAATTGTTGACCAATTTCACTTACCCTAAACTTAGGAGTCTTTTGTTTCCCCAAATCTGTTTGATTCCCTAATTACTATCTCTGACTATATGTCTTACGCGTCTATGTACTTGTTACTTCTGGCTTACTTAAATAAGGTTATGAGTTTTCTTTCCTTAATTAACTGTTAGATGCTTTCCTTGATTGATTATTACCTAATTTGTGGGCTCTAGTCTAGTGATATTTAAACCCCCCTTTCTCCTTTGGACAGACTTAGAACTTGAATATTTCTCACTACTAAAACTATATACTTTTATCATCTTGCTTTGATTCCTGGCCGGCTGGAAGCCAAGACCAGAAATCTTCTATTGTTTGCTGTTGTTGATGATCATTGCTGCAAACTTTTTTCTGTTTCTTCTGAACTAGTAAGTTGTTGAAACTTCTCTATCGTGTTTGCTGTTGTTTGCTGTTGTTGATGATCATTGCTGCAAACTTTTTTCTGTTTCTTCTGAACTAGTAAGTTGTTGAAACTTCTCTATCGTGTTTGCTGTTGTTTGCTGTTGTTGATGATCATTGCTGCAAACTTTTTTCTGTTTCTTCTGAACTAGTAAGTTGTTGAAACTTCTCTATCGTGTCACTTGTCAATATGCTACAACTATTAGACTCATTGCTCTATGTGTTTTAGACATGTTTAACCCAACAAGACTAATTGATAAAATCCGCTTAATTATGCAACTTAAGACTGTCTTTAAGTGTGTTTAATATCTTCCCTAAAAAACTAGTTCATCACGTATCCCTTAGTTTCTTTTCAAATATTTTAGCATGTTATTCCACTGATTCTGCGCTCACCATGCTATTAGTTCTTACTGATAACTAATGCGCTTCTTGACTTTGATCAATGAATTTCGTTTCTATGACTTATACTAGTCTGAATTCCTTCCTGCTCGTTTGAAGTATGTTAGGAATTAGTCCCTATCAATTTATTACTTTGTCTATTTTCAAACTTGTTAGTTTCAAGTCTGATTAGTTTCAAAGTGTTTGTCTTTGTTATATGTGTGATTCTATCCCTAAGTATGCTTCCTAACCCTGTCTTGCACTCTTTTGAATTCCAACTCTTTGTTGGCTGAGAGGCAAAGTGATCTAACTACTATCCCTTGGCCTTCCTGGTGTGAGCATTGCTCAGGGCTCATATGAGACCCTCGTGAACTCTGACACACCAGGATTTGGTCCATAGTTTTCCTTGTTTTGGTTCTGATCTTTCTACTCTAGTGTGAGCACTGCCTGAGGTTCGTGAAGCCCTTGGAAACTCTGACACACTAGAAAATTGGGCTTGGTTTCTTATCCTTGAAACAGAAGTGAGCCATTCACTGTTGGGCTCTATGAACACTAGCTTTTGGAGATATTGTGGATTTGGGACTGTTGCAAGCTTCCTATAGTCTATATACTTTGTAATTTATTTATTCGATTTTGGTATGTAATAATTATTTGTAAATACAATTGGGGGTAATAATAAAATTGGGAAATATGCTTATTTGATATTCTGTATGAAATGGGTAGATAACATGCCTATAGGCCTTTCTGCTAATTACATGTTAGATAACATGCCTATATGTCTTTCTGCTAGTATATGTTAGATAACATGTCTAGAGGTGTTCACTATTATTGTTAGATAACCTGCCTATGGGTTTTACTTTACGCCAAGAAATATTCTGCTAATTGTGTGCTGAAAACTTGTCTAAATATTTATATTTGCTACGTTAGATAACCTGCCTATAGGGATTCATGTCGGCTCAAATAGGCTCTGTGAATATCCTGTCTACTTTTCTTCGCATGATTATATACCATGCCTATAGGAAATACAATAATCAAGTTCAACTTACATCATATTCAAATATGCCTCTTTAGAAATCATGACTATAGGTTTTAACACCAATTGCATCTAATGGTGACAAACCGTTTTTATTTTACTTGATTTATTCCTGTGTGTTGATAACTTATGTATCTGTGTAACCGATACCTATTTTCTCTTCTTGGATGTTGATGGAGATTTTAACTAATATTATTTTAAAGATGTCTAATGGTGATATGTGCTTCCTAGATAGAATAATTGTTATGAACGGGTTGAAAGTTTGGTGATTCTGCCGAACATTTTAAGAATTTGAAGAGTTAGTAAAATTTTGAGTTTGACAAATTTCAAAGTTATTAGATATAGAGTTGTAATTCTTTCATTAAGTTTCATCTTTTAACATTCACCTATTTTACTGCTTCAGGTCTTACCTTATGATGTTTGAAATTGTAGCACATGAAGATTTCAATATGATGAAGAGTTGCAAGAAGTGTTTGAGAGCTGTGTATCTAGAAATTTGTTGTTACTAATTTTCAATAGGAGTAGTTATGATGCCATTAGCCACTTAGTTTTAAAATGCATTTTCATCATTTGGTTTGCTGATACATTTGTATTATGAATTAGTGCCTACTTTTGTCAGATTTTATGAAATATATGTTATATTTTATGATAATAATATATTATATTTTACTAGCATTTGCCATTATAATTGTATTATGTATAATTAGTACTTGTTGTTGTACCTTTCTTACTGTCTTAGTTAGATTTATCAACGATAAAATGGACTATAAAAGAGATTCCCAATGAATTTAGCGTCCACTATAATTGCCGCTAAATAATAACCATTAAAGCAGGTAACGTTTAGTGACAATAAAAATAGACTTTAAAGGGTAGACTAAGCCATTTTGGGAATGGATTTAGCAACTATTCTAATTGCCGCTAATTAGTTGCCGTTAAAGCTTATAGATTTTAGCGACAAGAAAAGCTACCTTTACCAGCACTTTTCTGAATGGTCGTTAAAATCTTTAGCGACCCCAGTTTCAGCGACCAAAACTTATTGGCCGGTATATGTTTTAGCGGCAATAACAATTGCCACTAAAGGCATTTTTAATTGCTGCCAAATGCTCTTTTTGTAGTAGTGACTATGCTGGTGCCAAGGGACACTTACTCGAGTCACATTTATTCATTACTACCAAATAAAGGAAGAACAAAAACAAACAAAAAAATAGACTCAATCCCTTAATAAGGTCGTCACACCATCCATCGTAGGGAAGAGACACCCGGTTCACACAATTTCTGCCCTTGGAAAGAACCGTGGCATTAAGAAAACCAAATGCTTATTGGTAACGAAAAATAAAAGAAGAAGCTATAAGTTCAAAGAAAGCTACTAAAGGAAATAAGAAGCTAACTATAAAGGAAAATTATACAAGAAGTTACAAAGTAAAGATACGGAAAGTAAAAATGAATATGTACAATAGGGGATTAAGACGAATATACATCAGAGGGGAGTGAATATATACATGAAAAAGGAAACTTTATATACATACCAAAGATAAAAACAAACCAAAAGTACGGAAATTAAGTACAAGAAATGAAAATAAAGAAAAGAAAAGCAGTATTATGAGTTATTACAGACCAAAAATATATCTAAATGTCTGAATCACCAAATGAGCCCCCTCCCAAATAAAGATTAGCATTTCCCTTAATGCAAAATGCAAAAAAATAGAGTAGGGGAAGGGGTAGAGAGTAAGAGAGAATCCCTAAGATGCCTCTGTCTGCATCGGGGTCGGGTCAGCTGTAGTGGAAAGATCATGGGCAATCACTATAGCAGGGTCCTGTGGCTAGTAAGATGCCTCTCCTGCTGGCTCCTCCAGCTGGATCTCTATATCATCTGTCCGGGAAATGACTCCTTTCCTTACTGGTGCTGAAGTAGCCTCCTGATCTGGAACTTGTGTTGTCTGAGCTGCAGGGGCAGGCTCTCCTATGAGTAGATAAAGGGGGATGGCCCCCGCTGCTGTGAGCTTGGCTACTTCCTTCTTCAGCTCATCTTGGGTCTTCTTCATTGCATCTGACTCTTCTTCAGATCATCCTGACTCTTCTTCATTTTCTTCACTGCCTTCCCCAGGGAATGGATTTCCTTTACGTGTGTGTCCAATGTCTCCAAGATCTTATTTTGGTTGTCAACTAAGCTCCTCAAGGTCTCCTCCAATGTTGGAGGCAACTGAATCTGGGCTGGGGCTGTCTGGGCTGCAACGGTAGTGGATAGGTCAGTTAGCTTTGAAGAAGCTACCTGTAGCTAGTTTTTGATACCTGCCAATGTCTGGGTCACCCTCAGAGCAGTCTGAGGGTATGTGGAAGAGGAGGGCAGTGATGCAGGAATGAAGACAAATGGACCGGAGGGAGGCTCTGGAATGGCAGCAGAGGACCCCTCAACAACAATCGAAGGATCGAACCTGTGGGAGTGGAGGCTTTGCTCTTGGCCTTGGGGTTGTCTGGCCCCTTCAAGCTTTACCAGGAGAATGCCAATTTCGGTTTCACCTTTATATCAAAATCCCTTCTCTCAACTCCTTGATCCTGCAAGTACATAGTTAGAAAGTTCGGGAAGGGATAAGAATGCTCATTCTTTTAGACTATTCTGTGGATCACCTCTGCCATGATATTCCCGACGTTGATCGGGAACCCTGCAATAATTTCTCCCACAATAAAAGCACGGGAGAAAGGCATGTCACTGTCGTGCAATGTGGGGTCTATCATGCTACACAAAAATGTTGCCCAACCTTTAGCCTCAAAACTCAGCATGTTTCTAAAGATAGTAGCTCTTGGTGTCAGCCATGCCGGAGTAATCCTAGGAATAGCAATAATGGAGGCCAGCCACGGGCGAGCTAAATCACCTAACTCTACCTTCTCCAAGTAGAGGGTCTCATCTTCATGGTTGAAACTAGCATAATCATTGAGTGCCTCGCCATTGAACAATACTTTCTTGTTCCGAACTTGGGTCAAGTATGTGCTCTTTTTTATGTGGGCAACATTGGCATAGAACTCTTTTACCACGAATTCATTGGCTTCTTGAACATTGCTGGTGAAGAATTTCCATCCCACCCTTTCGTTGAATTGCCTTTTGACATTCGGGTTGTGGGGTAGAAGGTCCCTCTCAATGAATGGTCTCTCCAAGACAAGTGACCTCTGAGGCCACCACTATCTAAACTTGTGATAAGCTGGTCCGAAGACGAAACGGTCCTGCCAAACTGCCGGATTCTGGGTCCTGAGTAACCCCCTATTTGTGTATCACCACCTCTGCCATCGTCTGGGGAATCATCGTCACTGTCAAGATCAACTGGAGAAGGTGTGGTGGATGGAGCTGATGCACCGGAGGCCGGAGGAGGTGGAGTATCACTAGACAAACTCAATCTATCTGAAGAGCTCGTTTACAAGACGCCGAGGTTGAGACTGTGCCTCTGCCTGGGCTTCACCACTATCCCCCTCCGAACTCTCCCGTGAGGGGACATATTCACTTGACTCTGAGGGGTCGGGAGTGGGCCTCCGAAGTGTTGTCTTGTTTCTGATTATCTTTCTCGGGCCTATGGGTGCTGCTGGTTGTTTACCTCTACCACGACCCTGAGAGGAATCCCCTCTTCCGGGTTGTTTTTTCGAGCCACCTTTTGATCGAACCATTGTCTGCAAACATGTCAATGAAAGATCATTAGTATATGGTATACAATTACCCAATAGAAGCACAAAGGTATATATGTTGCAGAGAATCTCATCAGATGCACACAGACAAAACTGCTATCAACGGAAAAGGGACCGCTGCAGCGCAATGGTCACCGTTATCAGCGGAAAAATGACCGCAGCAGCAGAATGGTGGGGATCAGACTACCCATTTGCTGAAGTTGGAAAGAGCTGAGGGCAGAAAAATGGGTGCGGCCGCGGAAGTCTCACTGTTGTAGCAGAAAAACAAATGCAGTCGCGGAATTGTTTTGGCCATTCTTTGAACCTCAATTCCACTGTCAGCGAAAAAGGGACCGCTGCAGCGGAATGCCAACCGCTGTCAGCGGAATTTTGGCCGCTGCAATGGAAATGTACATTCAAAAATTCCAATCACTGAACAATCCGCTGACCGCGAATTTATGGTCCGCGGCAGCGGAATTTGAACTTGACGAGCACTGACCAATTTTTTTCAAAGACTAGGGTTTATCAATCTAGAAAATTAGGCACTAATCAATTAAAATTGAACACCCTAGACACCATTAGGCAACAAAAATTCACTACCCATTGATTATCCACTTGGTGAAACATGCTCATGAATTAGGTCTATAATATCCCATTTAAGAAGGAATAATTAAGAAGAAACAAACAAAGAGGTGAAAATCTACAATTAGAATCAAGAATTTGAACATACCAATGTTAGATTTGATGTAGGATGCAAACTTGTTAGATGAGTGGAGCTTAGATGCACAGTGAAAGCTAGTATGAACAGTAAAAAGAGGCTCCGAGATGTTAAAGTGAGAAAAGGGTAAAAGAATGAGGTCCCTATGTATTTATACTAAACCCTAGCCGACTTACCTAGCGCGGCAACGGAATTTTACCGCTGACCGCGCTTTTTTCCTTTAGAAGAATTGTGCCTGGGACAATTCTATTGTCAACGGAATTTTGCACACTGCAGCGGAAACTGACTGCTATCAGTGAAATTTTAGACGCTGCAGCGTAATGAACTTCAGAGAATGGGAATTTTGTGTTCCATCATTCCACGTCCGCGGGATTAATCTGCCCAGCGTAATTGAAACAGCTGATCGCGGAATTTTGAACGCGGCAGTGGTTTTGTGCATCCTTAGTCCATTTTCCAGAACATGTCCTGTACTGTATCAAAAAATTCCTACACAAATCTCACAAACAGGTTAGTTCAAGAAAATCTACTCTAAGAAGAAGAAACGAAAAAGAAAATGACTTAGGTTGCCTCCCAAGAAGCGTCTGATTTAACGTCGCGGCACGACGCATGTTACCATGATCAATTGAACTTCAATAAAGCCACCACGTAGCTATCTTCGAACTTCCCCAAATAGTGCTTGACACGATGCCCATTTACCCGAAAGATTTCACCATTTTTGTTCTTTAGATCAAGGGCACCAAAAGGTGTGACCAAAACCACTTCAAAGGGACCACTCCATTTGGATTTGAGCTTTTCCGGAAAGAGGCGCAACCGGGAGTTGAAGAGTAGTACCAAATCGCCCACTTTGAATTCCCTGTTCTTGGCATACTTTTCATGTAAATATTTCATTTTCTCCTTATACAATGAAGAGCTTAAGTAAGATTGATAACCTAAATTCGCAAGCTCATTGAGATGATCAACACGGAGATTTGTTGCAGTGTCCCAATAAAGATTCAACCTTTTCAAGGCCCATAATGCCTTGTGCTCCAGCTCAACCGGCAAGTGGCACGCTTTACCATACACCAAACGGTAAGGGGACATATCGATCGGGGTTTTGAATGTAGTCCTCTATGCCCATAGTGCGTCATCAGTCTTTCTTGACCAATCGGTCCTATTGAAATTCACATTCTTGGACAAAATGTTCTTGATTTCCCGATTTGAAACTTCTACTTGCCCACTAGCTTGAGGATGGTAAGGAGTGGGAGACCTTGTGATTTACCCCATATTTAGCAAGCAATGTATCAAGAGGTCTATTACAAAAATGAGATCCTCTGTCACTTATAATTGCTCGAGGTGTCCCAAACCGTGTGAAAATGTTCTTCTTAAGAAAAGCAACTACACTCCGGGCTTCATTGTTGGCAAAAGCCACGGCTACCCACTTTGAGACATAATCAATCGCCACAAGAATGTAGGTATTACCACACGAGCTAACAAAAGGGCCCATGCAGTCTATGCCCTACACATCAAATATGTCAACTTCAAGGATCGTTGTGAGGGGCATTTCATCCTTCTTTGATATTCCACCCGCTCTTTGACACTCGTCGCATCTCTTCACCAATTCACTCGCATCTTTATACAAAGTTGGCCAATAAAACCCACAACTCAGAACTTTAGAAGTTGTCCTTGCCTCACCGGCATGACCACCGCAGGGCGAGGAATGACAAGAATCAAGAATGGTAATTTGTTCTTCCTCGGGGACACACTGGAGAATCACTCAATCATTGTAAATTTTAAAAAAGTACGGCTCATCCCAATAGTAATCCAAACTGTCCCGTCTAAGCTTCTTCCTTTGGTTAGAAGAGAGCTCACACGGGACAATACCAGCAACAAGAAAATTGGTGATGCCCGCAAACCAAGGCATGTCATGCATGAAGACCGAAAGGAGTTGCTCGTATGGAAAGGCATCATTGATCTCAAGACCATCTTTTGGCCTTCCTTGCTCCTCTAACCGGGACAAATGATCGGCAACTTGATTTTTGCTCCCCTTTCTATCAACAATCTCAAGATCAAACTCCTGGAGCAACAAGACCCACCTCATAAGCCAAGCTTTGGAATCCTTCTTTGTCATCAAGTACCGGAGCGCCGCGTGATCGGTTTGAACAATCACTTTCCATTGCAAACACAATAGCCAACAATTCATTTTCCGTGACGGTATAGTTAACTTGAGCGTCGTTCATGGTTTTGCTTGCATAATATACGGGATGAAATATTTTTTTCACCTGATGCCCCAAGATCGCTCCCACCTCCACATCACTTGAGTCACACATGAGCTCAAAGGGAGAGCTCCAATTTGGTGCGGTGATTATTGGAGTGGTAGTTAACTTATACTTCAACAACTCAAAGGATTTCATACATTCTTCATTTAATTTAAACTTGGCGTCCTTATCTAATAACTTGCATAGGGGATTTACCATTTGGAAAAATCTTTAAAATGAACCGCCGGTAAAATCCTGCATGCCCAAGGAAACTTCGAACTCCCTTGACGGAAGTCGGAGGAGGAAACTTGGAGATAACTTCGATCTTGGCTTTATCCACTTCAATGCCATCTTTTGAGATCTTATGGCCGAGGACAATGCCCTCCTCGACCATGAAATGTCATTTCTCCCTATTCAACACAAAGTTAGTTTCTTCACACCGGGCGAGAACTTTATCAAGATTTTGCAAACACTCCTCAAATGAGTCCCCGACCACACTGAAGTCGTCCATGAAGACTTCTAGGAAGTCCTCCACCATGTATATGAAAATCGCCATCATGCACCGCTAAAATGTAGTGGGTGCATTGCACAATCCGAATGGCATCCTAGAAAAAGCAAATGTCCCGTACGGGCAGGTGAAGGTTGTTTTCTCCTGATCTTCTGGGCTATAAGAATCTGGTTGTAGCCTGAATACCCATCCAAGAAACAATAGAAGGCCCGCCCAGCAAGTTTGTCAAGCATCTGGTCCAAAAATGGCAATGGAAAGTGATCCTTTCGGGTCACCTTGTTCAGTTTCCTATAGCCCATACAAACCCTCAAGCCAGTCACGGTCTGAGTGGGAATCAACTCATTCTTGTCATTCTGCACCACGGTCATACCACCCTTTTTCAGAACATACTGCACTGGTAAAGTCCAAGCACTATCATAGATTGGATAAATGACCCCAGCATCAAGCCACTTGATGATCTCCTTTTTGACCACCTCTTGCATTGCTTCGTTCAACCTCCGTTGATGTTCCACGGACGATTTTGCATCATCTTCAACAATAATTTTGTGCATGCAAAAGGCGGGGCTTATGCCCCGAATATCAGCTAGAGTCCATCCAATTGCTTTCTTTTTCCTTTGGAGCACTTCTAGAGTGGAATTTACCTGCACTTGGGTTAAGCAAGCAGAAAGTATAACATGTAAAGTAGAAGCAGGGCCCAAGAATTCATACCCGAGGTGTGGTGGGAGAGGCTTCAACTCCAAGGTTGGCGGCTCCTTGATTGAGGGCTTTGTTGGTGGAGTCTACTAATTTTCCAAATACAAAGATAGCTTGCGGGGTCCATAATAATAGGATTCCATGCCTTGTTATGCATTAGTACACTCAACCAAGCCATCCGTCACAACATCCTCATGGTTCAATAAGACCGCTTCTATGGAATCTTCCACATTCATTGAGCTTGCATCATCAATTATCAACTCAGTAACTAGATCCACAAAAGGGCAGACCTCCGTACTATTTGGTTGCCGCATTGATCTATCTGCATACATGGAAAACGACCTTTTCATCACCCACCCGGAAGGTGAGCTCACCGGAATCCACATCTACCAAAGCCTTACCCGTTGCTAGGAAAGGTCTTCCTAAGATAATCGGCACCTCATAGTCGACTTCACAATCCAATATCACAAAATCTACTAGCAAGATGAATTTGTCGACCCGCACTAAAACATCATCAATGATACCCGAGGGTCGCTTCATTGTTCTATCCGTCATTTGACATCTCATCGAAGTTGCTCTCGGTTAGCCAATTCCCAAAGTTTTGAAGACAGAGTAAGGAATCAAATTAATACTAGCACCCAAGTCACATAATGCCTTTGCAAAGTCCGCACTTCCAATAGTACAAGGGATAGTGAATGCGCCGGGATCCTCTAGTTTGGGTTCCATTGAGTGAACAATTGCACTAACTTGGTGGGTCATTTTGATTGTCTCGCACTCCATGGATCTCTTCTTTGTCACCAAGTCTTTCATAAACTTGGCGTACCCGGGCATTTGTTCAAGAGCCTCAACTAATGGTACGTTGATAGACAAACTCTTCATCATTTCTATGAACTTCTTGAACTGATTCTCATTCTTCTGATTTTCAAATCTTTGAGGATAAGGAGGAGGAGGCCTAGGTAATTGGCCTTGGCTTTTGGCACAACCAGCTCGGGTATGTCAATTACGTGTTCCCTAGACGAGTTCACGTCATTTTGTGTTTCCTCCTCATTGTCATTGATGTCAATCCTCACTTCACAATTCATCGTCTCTTCAATCACTTGCTCAACCTCAATAGGAACTTCATATTGTTGCATATCATCATCATCACATACAACCCTCTTTTGCTTGGAAGAACTAGCTTCACCACCTCGACCACTCCTTATGGTCACCGCCATTGCATGTCCATTGTTGTTGTTGTTCCCGCCCTTTGGGTTCACCACCGTGTCACTAGGTAGTGCCCCCTTAGGGCGAGTGTTCAAATCTTGCGATATTTTCCCCATTTGGACCTCAAGATTGCGGATGGAGGTAGTGTGGGAGGCAATTTGAGCATCTGAATTCGCATTTGCTCCATCATATGTTTAAACATATGCTCGATCTGGACCATATCATTTCTCAACGAACTCTCACCTTGGGATTGATAGGGGGTGGATTTTTAGGTTGTTGATACATCGGGGGCCTTTGAAAGCCCGACCCTCGATTACCGTTTCTACTCCAATTGCTATTATTGTTCCCATTCCAATTGTTGTTGTTGCCTCCCCATTATTGATTGTTGTTCCCCCAGTTGTTATAGTTGTTATTGTTGTTCCAGTTTCCTTGCCCTTGATTGTTCCAATTTTGGTTGTTCCTTTGAGATCTCCATTGTTGGTTTGGAGCATTGCTCCTTTGTCCTTGGAAATTGTTTGCATATCATCATTGTTGTATCCACTCACACCTTTCTCACTTTGATCATTGTTTCTTTGCATTTGTTGGCCACGTTGTTGTCGCTTGTTGACCAAAAGATTGACCCCTTCCATAGCATGAACTTGCTTTGGTCCTTGGATTTGCTGAAGCTGTGCCTTGGCAAGTTGGTTCATAGTTGTTGTTAGCTTAGTAATGGCCTGTACATGGTCTTGGAGTTCTTTATGTAGATTTATCACACTTGGGTCACCTTGGGGAACATTACCCCGACTTTGCCATGCTGACGAAGTGTCAGCCATTTCATCAAGAATATCATAGGCTTCATCATAATATAGCTTCATGAAATTTTCCCCAGCTAGTTGGTTGACCACACACTGATTGGTCATGTTAATGCCCCGGTAAAATGTTTGTTGAATCATAGCTTCTGTCATGTCATTGTTGGGACATTCCTTGACCATTGCTCTATAGCGCTCCCAAATCTCATGAAGGGGCTCATTTGGTTCCTGCTTGAACGCTAATATTTCATCCCTCAAAGTTGCCTTGTGTCTGGGAGAGAAAAACTTGGCAATAAAATTGTCCGCCAACTCATCCCACGTAGAGATAGAATGGTTGGGGAGTCGCTCAAGCCAATCCATTGCTTTCCCTCGGAGAGAGAAAGGGAATAGTCTAAGCCTCAAAGCATCCTCCAATATGTTGGTTTGCTTGCTTCCCCAACAGGTATCCACAAATCCTTTAAGATGTTTGTAAGCATTCTGATGGGGAGCACTCGTGAAATATCCTCGCTGATCCAATAATGTCAACATGACATTAGTAATTTGAAAATCGCCCGCTCGGATTCTGTGTGAGACAATTGCACTAGCATATCTCTCATTTGGAAGCACCCGAGGAACTGCTCTTGGAGGAGGCGGGGGAGGGTCTGGAATATTTTCATTGGCATTGGCCTGGCGGCCTCGTCTTTGAGCTTGAGGTACTAGATGCACCTCATCATCCTCGTTATCATCTACCTCCTCCCCAAGTATAACATTGCAAAGAGGATCAACCATTTGTACCTGTAGCGATTTAAACACACAACTTAATAAATAGACGAAAAGAACAACAATCTACATAACTAATCGAATATATAGCCAACACCGTTTAACTCCCCGGCAACGGCGCCAAAATGTGATCGATCTCCCACCTATACCGCTATAGAATGGCAAGGCAAGGTCTATGTATCTTTTACCCGATAGGATCGGGATTGAAATCCACAGGGAGTTAGATGATTGGAGTTGAGTTTCTATCTGATTTAGCAGTGTGTATTGTTCTTAATTATTCTTCTAACATGGGTTGTTTTGATTCTATACTAGTTTTAATACTACTATCAAGCTAGCTACAATATTTTTGTGAAGGTTTTATCAAGTTATAAAAGGCACTAGGGACGCAACTTACACCTAGGCGAGCTCCTAACGGGATCTAAAATCTAGGATAAACTTGTTGGTTATGTACTCGTGATATAACCTCACACTCAATTACTCAACCTATACCTCTCAGTAGTTTGGGTGACTTTTCCCGAATAGGTTTTCTCAAGCCTAATTGGGTGTTTAAACTCATCAAGTGAAATCGGCTCAAGTCGGGTATTACTATCTCTAGTTTTTACCCTTTAATTGGGGCTATCAATCTCTTGAATTCACCCCAATTCCTTGTTAGCCTATTTTACCTAGACTTGGGTCATCTTTCTCAAGAACAACCCTAGTAAAAAAAGCATGAATCAGTGTTTGCAACTACAAATTCAGTAAATTAAGCATGAAATAAGCTAAATATCATTGACTCAATAACAAGTAAACCCTAAAATTAAAGACCCATTAGATACCCACACTAGGGTTGGGTCAAAACCCTAGATAATGGGTCTAGCTACTCATATTCATGGAAGAAATCAAAATAGAAGATGAAATTAAAGCCATAAATGTTGAAGACAAAGATAAAATCTAAGATTAAGAGTAGAATCTATGCTAATGTTACTCAAAAAGGTAAAAGGATGCTATCCACGAGCTCCCTAAAACATCTGGTACCCTAAAAATAAGAAAAAGAAGTATTTATACACATCTGAAAATACTGGACAAAAATGCCCCTACGGAGGTTCCGCTGTAAGCGAAAAACTAAGCGCCCCAGCAGAATAGCTTCCACGGTCGCGCAATTATAAGCGCGAACCGAACTTTTTCAACTGGCAACCTCTGTAAACCACATCTCCGCTCCCAGCGGAATCTTGAGCGCCCCAGCGGAACTGGATAGCGCTGTAGCGGAATTTTGACGCTGACCGCGCTCTTGTGAAGGACTACTTTTGGCAACTCTCTGAACTTGATATTCCGCTCTCAGCGGATTTCCCATCACGGCCGCACTTTAGGTTTCACGGCCGTGCAATTATAGTGCTGTCAACGATTTCACAAGGGCCAAAATACATCTCTCTGAACCTCAATCCGCGGCCGCCCTCAGAATTCTGCCCCAGCAGAAAGTCTTTCACTGCAGTGTTAAAATAGCGTTGTCAGCGCTTCTGCTGAGTCCCTGGGCTGTGTAAGTTTGGTTCTTGGTTAAGTTAGTTTTGGCCTCTTTGCTTCAATTTGATCCAAAACCTGCATATAAGCATCTTGCATTAGTTTTCGGGAGTACCTTAGTGCATTTTTGCCCCAATACCTAAGCAAAAGAGAGTAAATGGTAGGTAAAAATCCCTAGTTATCAATATCTCAGCATCCTTTTCCCCACTCTCCTGCACCAAGGATCTAACCTTGCTATTGACTGGTGCCTTTTTGGATGAACCAGGTTCATTGGGAGGGGCATGGACCTCATAATCACAAGCAATCAGAATGTTAACCCCAAAGTGATATTTGCTTGTAGCCATCTCCCTCTTCTTTTAGGGCACCTTACAGTGAGCAAGCACATCCATGATAATGAAGCCATATGGAATGGCATGGGCTTTGGAGCCATTGATAACCCTATTAAGGATATGGATTATAAATCCAGGCCAGTTGATCTGCCTCCCACTATCCAAGCATTCCATCAAAACCAAGTCCATGAAGTTGGCAATGTGCCTCCTTTCCTGCCTAGGCAGAACACACTTGTTGATGAATTCAAATAACACCTTATGGAGTGGCTTCATCTCACTTTTGTACACAGCCTTGGGCTCACTTTCTTCCTCATTGTCACTCAATTTTCTGGTGATGGCAAGGTCAGTGGGAAGGTTTTCTAGGCTTGGCCATTTCAGCTTTGTGTAGTCATTTTACCCCTCAGCAGGTACGCCTAGAATTTCACCCAGCTCCTTCCCATCGAAATAAATTTTCACCCCTTTTCACCAGGCTGGTAACCCTTCCATCCTTCACTTCAACATTAGCCATAAAATTCACCCCTTGTGATAGCATCTAGGATAAGGATAGAATTTGGAAGCTCCAAAAAAGCCATTTACAAGATCTCAAGCTAAATTGCAGACTAAGGTTTGTGGACTTCAATGACAAATAAAGAAATTTTTAATTGTAGAGGAAGAGCTCAATCCCAAAGGCGATGAATTGTCCAAGTTTTACAATTATTTGGTGCCCTAAATTGAAGTCCAAGAGAAGGAAGGTTGGGTCCCAACATCAGCTCTTGAAGTACACAAAAAAGGCACCCAGAAGAGCTTAAAATGAGCTTGAAAAAGGTCCAAAAGGTGGTGTTTCAAAAGGAGTCCAAAATAATGGCCCAAACTAGTAGTTTTAAGGCCCAAATTTTCCCCAAAGGGATTTGGCCGCCCACCCTTTTATTTTTATTAGGTTTTCTAGTATTTAGCTTAGCCTCCAAGTTAGGGTTTGCCTTGGAAGCCACCCTACCTAGTTTTAAGGAATTTTTACTCCTATAAATAAGAATTCTTTTCATTCATTGTGGTACTTGATTATTGATTAATAATATTATACTTTGAGAGTTCTTTTCAACCTTTGTTACTTATGCTTTGAGATTTATCTTTCAACCTTTACTAGTTCATAGGTCAAGGTAGTAAGATAACTTTTTTATTATGATATCATTGATTCATTTGTGGTATTCTTAGAACGCGATTAATACTAGTTATTTATTGTTGTCAAGTTACTCGTAAAACGGTCAAGATCTGAATCTATTATTTTTTATTTGTTCTTAAGTAAAGGCTTTTGATTTCTTCAATAAATCAAAACGTTTTTGCTTGGATCTTGTCAAGGCTATAGAACTTGCGTTCTTGGAATTCTTTCCCTGAATTATCCCATATCCTTTATTTTTTGCACTTAATTTCTAGCCGCATTTACTTCTCAAATTCTTACTCCAGTTTGGATTCCTGACCTTTTTGTTATCAAGTGATATCAGAGCGGTTCTATCAATATTTCGTTCTTGATAAATCTTGGGATTTCTTGAATACTAAGAGTAAAAAAAAGAAAAAAAATGAAAAAATGGTAGTGTAGCATCGTGAATAGTAACTTGAAAAAAAAAGTTCAAAAAAAAAAGCAAAAAAAAAAAAAGTTAAAAAAAGAAAAGAGTTTCTTTCTCTACAAGAATTCTTTTTTGTATTTAATTAGTTTCCAAAAATTAAAAAAGGAAACAAGAAGAGGGGATCCTAGATTTCAAAGATAAGAAAAAAAAATCAATTTTTCTTACTCTTTCTGATCTAAGTATATAATCCTTTCCTTTTTGTTCGTGTCTTGTTTCAACCGAGCCTACTAGTTCTAGGATTAGGTTCTTCTTTCATTCTTTCCCCAAAAATCTATATTTTACTACTAAGAACTTCATACGAGTTGAGTTTAACTATAAATCTACAAAGTATTTTGTTCAAAGGTTATTTCGAGAGAGAGAAAAAGGCAAGTGTGTGTGAGAATAATTGAGGGAAAAGCCAATTTGTGGGATACGAATTAATTATGTTTCTTAAGATGTCGCATACAGGTAGTGATGATGAACAAAGGGTTCTCCAAGAAGCCGAAATCAAAGCAAGAAATGAGGGACATCATTGCTGAGCAAAATGATACAATAGCTAGGGGAAATAATGTTAGGCCCCACGCTAGGAGAAATGTACCCCTTGCTCCCATTGTAAATCAAGAAAACCCCAGAGATAACTTTAATGATATTGATTTTGATAGGGTGGGAAGAGATAGGAGGGGACAAAGAGGTAGATAGAAGATGACAATATAAGTAGCATAAAGATGAAGATGTCATCTTTCAAGGGAACAAGGGATCCAGACTTGTATCTTGATTGGGAAAGAAAGGTTGAAGCCATTTTTGACTGTCACAACTACTCTGAAGGTAAGAAGATTAAACTTGGTTGTTGAGTTTTCTGACTATGCTTCTATTTGGTGGAAAAAGTTTCTTAGCGATAGATTGCAAGAAGGACAAGCATCGGTTGCTACTTGGGCTTAGATGTAGAGGGTGATGAGGAAGAGATTTGTGCCATCACACTTTCAAAGAGAGCTACAACGTCTTCAAACATTGAAGCAAGGGTCCATGTCTGTGGATGAAAACTTTAATGCTATGGATATGGCTATGATCCAAGCTAATTGTACGGAAGAAAAAGAGGCTACAATGGCTAGGTTTCAAAATGGTTTAAATAAGGAAATAGCTGATGTAGTAGAATTACGATAATATGTAACAATAGATTAGTTATTTGATTTGTTTGTAAAGGTAGAAAAGTAAAATAAAAGAAAGCAAACTAGCTCGTGGAAAGGTAGGTCAAACACCATCTCTAGGAAGCCATGGTCGAATCAAGAGATGCAGAGTTCTTCTAGACCTCAAGAAGACAAGGGTAAAGGAAAATTTGAGAACAAAGAGGGAGGTAAAACCTTGAACCCTGAACCTTCTACATCTTCTAGTTCTATTCAATGTCATAAATTTAAAGGAAGGGGACATATAATGCATGAATGTCCAAGTAGAAGAAACATCATTGTTAGAGAATATGGGGGATATGAGAGTGAAAAAAGTGAGGAAGAAGAAGATGGAGATGTGAGTGATGAAGACGATGTAGAACTGCCTCATACAGGTATGATTGGGGTGACTAGGAATATTATGAGTGGAGAATACGAGAGTAATAAATGTGAGGAAGGGGATAGAGGTCTGAGTGAAGATGAAGATGAAGTAGAACTACCTTTTAATGATGTCATGATTGGGATACTTAGGAGGATTATGACTATCAATTTTGGAAGCAATAGTGAAGAACAAAGGGAGAATATATTTCATACTAGGTTTGGGATAAAGGAAAAAATGTGTTCTATGATCATTGATAGTGGAAGTTGTGCTAATGTGGTAAGTTCATACTTTGTGGAAAAACTGGGACTTGCATGCATGATGACTCCCTATAGACTCCAATGGTTAAATGATAGTGGTGAACTAAACGTAAACACAAAATGCATGACTCCATTCAGTGCTGGTAGATATTAGGATGATATTCTTTGTGACATAATCCCTATGCAATCTTGTCATATCTTACAGGGTCGTCCTTGGCAGTATGATATGAATGTTTTTCATGATGGAAGAAAGAATAGATATTCTCTTGAGCTTAATGGCAGGAAATATACTCTTGCACCTTTATTTCCTTCTCAAGTGTTTGAAGATCAAAAGAGATTAAGGGAAACAGTGGGAAAACCAAGGGGAGGGATAAAAAGTGAGCTTGAGGGAAAAGAAATGAAAGGAGGCCAAGAGTTAGAAAAAATGAGAGATGGTTGAGGGTTTTGTTTGCCTCAGGTATTGTATTCCGTGTTGCTATTACTGGATACTGTTTATCTTTTTTTCTTCCATCTTTTTTTTTCTTCCTTTTTTTTTTCTTCCATATTTCTTTCTTCCTTGCTTCCCTCTTCTTCTTCTTACCCTTCCTAAGCCGAGGGTCTATTGAAAATAGCCCCTCTACCTGCATTAGGTAGGGGTAAGGTCTATGTATAGACTACCCTCCCCAGACCCCACATGTTGGGATCAAACTGGGTTTGTTGTCGTTGTTATGGCCGAGAGAAATAGAGAGAGGGCAACAAATTGAGAGAAGAGATAAAAAGGGGTTTGAGTGAAAAATAGAAAGTCTTGGTGAGGGAAAAGAGGCTAAGGAAAGAAAAAAAGAAAGTTTATATATAAAAGCCAAAGAGTGTTTAAATTCAAGAAAAGAGGGGTTGCCCACAATACTACTTACTTACAAAGAAGCTTTGATTAATTCTGAATTACAGACTTCTTCTTTGCCAAGTAGTATTTCTTCTCTTTTGCAGAATCTTGAAGATGTCTTTCCTGAAGATATTCCTAATGGATTGCCTCCTTTATGTGGCATTGCGCATCAAATTGATTTTGTGCCTAGGTCACAAATCCCAAATAGGCCTGCTTATAGGAGTAATCCAGAAAGAGACAAAAGAGCCTCAAAGGAAAATTGAGGAGTTTCTTGAGAAAGGCTTTCTGAGAGAGAGCATGAGCCCTTGCTCTGTTCTCGTCCTATTGGTGCCCAAAAAGGATAGAACTTGGAGGATTTTGCGTGGATTGTAGATCAATCAATAAGATAACGTTAAAGTATCGCCATTATATTCCTCGTCTTGATGACATGTTGGATGATCCAAAATATTTTCTCAAATTGATCTAAAGAGTTGTTATCATCAAATTAGAATGAATCCTGGAGATGAATGGAAAACTGCTTTTAAGACCAAATATGGGCTTTATAAGTGGTTAGTTATGCGTTTTGGCTTGACTAATGCACCTAGCACTTTCATGAGATTAATGAATCATATCTTTAAGGATTTTCATGAGAATGGTGTATTTTAATGATATCTTGATCTTTTCTAACACTTTAGAGGAGCATGTAGAACACCTAAAACAAGTTTTTGAAGTTCTTAGAAAACAACTTCTATTTGCTAATCTTAAAAAGTGTACATTTTGTGTGGATCATGTGATTTTCTTGGGTTTTGTAGTTAGTTCTAAAGGAGTTGAGGTTGATGAAGAGAAAATCAAAGCAATAAAGGAATGGCCTAAACCTAAGAGTGTAACTGAAGTAAGAGTTTTCATGGACTTGCTAGTTTTTATAGGAGGTTTATGAGAGACTTTAGCACCATTGCTTCTCCTTTAACTGGAGTTATTAAAAGGATAAGATTTTTACATGGGGGAAAGATTAAGATAATGTTTTTAACTTGTTGAAAGAAAAGTTATGTTCTGCTCCTTGTTACAATTACATGATTTCTCTAAATCTTTTGAAATTGAATGTGATGCTTCTAGCAAAGGAATAGTTGTTGTTTTGATGCAACTATTGCCTACTTTAGTGAGAAGTTGAGTGAAGCCACATTGAAATATACCAATTATGACAAGGAGCTATATATTTTGGTAAGGGTTTTAGCCACATGGCAACATTACTTGTGGCCAAGAGAGTTTGTCACTAAAACTGATCATGAATCCTTGAAGTACTTGAAGAGTCAAGGTAAGCTTAGTAGGAGGTATGCTAAGTGGGTTGAATTTATTGAAACTTTTTCTTATGTAAATTCTTACAAACAAGGGAAAGAGAATGTTGTTACTGATGCACTTTCAAGAAGGTATGTCTTAGTTTCTACTCTGACTTCTAAATTGATGGATTTTGATCAAATCAAGGGACTTTATGCTAATGATGTTGATTTTGGAAAGATTTTTGCAGATTGTAAGTTGGGTCCTTTTGAGAGTTTAATCTTCAAGATGGATTTATTTTTAAGGAAAATAAGTTGTGTATCCCTAATTGCTCTTTACGTGAAGTATTTGTAAGGGAAGCACATTGTGGAGGGCTTATGGGTCACTTTGGAGTCCCAAAGACATTAGACATACTTGCTGAAAATTTATTTTGGCCTGACATGAGAAAAAATATTGAAAGAGTGTGTTCAAAATGTTTAGAATGTAAAAAGGCTAAATCTAAAGTGTTACCTCATGGTCTTTACACACCATTACCTGTTCTTTCACCTTGGATTAATATTTCTATGGATTTTTTGTTAGGCTTGCCTAGAACAAGGTATGGTAAGGATAGTATATTTGTTGTGGTAGATAGGTTCTCCAAAATGACTCGTTTTATTCCTTGTTTAAAGACTAATGATGCTTCACATGTTGCTAATCTATTTGTAAAAGAAGTTGTTAAATTGCATGGTATACCTAGAACTATTGTTAGTGATAGGGATGCTAAGTTTTTGAGCCACTTTTGGCGTGTATTTTGGGGGAATTTAGGCACTAAATTATTGTTTTCTACTTCTTGTCACCCACAAACTGATGGACAAACTTAAGTAGTTAATAGAACCTTAGGAAACATGTTGAGGGCTGTTTTGAAAGGTAAATTAACTTCTTGGGAAGATCACTTACCTATGATTGAATTTGCTTACAATAAAACAACACATTCTTCTATAGGTATGTCTCCGTTTGAGGTTGTTTATGGTTTTAATCCCTTTACTCCCCTTGATTTATTACCAGTACCTACTAATGATATTGCTAATCTTGATGGTAGGACAAAGGCTGAAATGATAAAAAAAAAATCATGAGCAAACAAGGCTTGCAATTGAGAAGAAAAATGAGCAAACTGCCTTGAGAAAGAATAAGGGTCGAAAACAAGTTGTTTTTCAACCTGGAGATTTAGTTTGGGTTCACTTTAGAAATGAGATATTTCATTCCAAAAGGAAGTAAAAGTTGCATCCTAGAGGAGATAGCCCATTTCAAGTCCTTGAAAGGATTGGAGACAATGCTTACAAGCTAGACCTTCTTGGTGAGTTTCGAGAAAGTGCTACATTCAATGTTGTTGACTTGTCTTTGTTTCATGTAGGATCGAATTCGAGGATGAATTATTTTCAATAAGAGGGAAATGATAGCATCAAGGACACGGATAGAATTTTGGAAGCTCCAAAAAGGCCATTTATAAGATCCCAAGTTAAAGAATTACAGACTAAGGTTGCTGGAATTCAATGGCAAATAAAGAAGCTTTTAATTGTAGAGGAAGAGCTCAATCCCAAAGGCGATGGATTGTCCAAGTTTTACAATTATTTGGTGGCCCAAATTGAAGTCCAAGAGGAGGAAGGTTGGGTCCCAACATCAGCTCTTGAAGTCCACAAAAAGGGCACCCAAAAGAGCTTAAAATGAGCTTGAAAAAGGTCCAAAAGGTAGTGTTTCAAAAGGAGTCCAATTGGAGTCCAAAATAATGGCCCAAACTAGTAGTTTTAAGGCCCAAATCTTCCCCAAAGGGATTTGTCCGCCCACCCTTTTATTTTTATTAGTTTTTATTAGGTTTTCTAGTATTTAGCTTAGCCTCCAAGTTAGGGTTTGCCTTGGCAGCCACCCTACCTAGTTTTAAGGAATTTTTACTCCTATAAATAGGAATTCTTTTCATTCATTGTGGTACTTGATTATTGATTAATAATATTATACTTTGAGAGTTCTTTTCAACCTTTGTTACTTATGCTTTGAGATTTATCTTTCAACCTTTACTAGTTCACAGTTCAAGGTAGTAAGATAACTTCTTTATTATGATATCATTGATTCCTATGTGGTATTCTTAGAACGCGATTAATACAAGTTATTAATTGTTTTCTCAAGTTACTCGTAAAGCGGTCGAGATCCAAATCTATTGTTTTTGATTTGTTCTTAAGTAAAGGCGTTTGATTTCTTCAATAAATCAAAACGTTGTTGCTTGGATCTTGTCAAGGCTATAGAACTTGCGTTCTTGGAATTATTTCCCTGAATTTTCCCATATCCTTTATTTTCTGCACTTTAATTCTAGTTGTTCAATTCCTTATTGTTATTGCTTCCGCATTTACTTCTCAAATTCTTACTCTAGTTTGGATTCCCGACCTTTTTGTTATCACCTTGCCAACCTGCCATCCATCTGAAGGACCGTATCCTTCTAGCATTGCACTTCTAATTTCTCCAACAGTAGCACCATCCCTTCCTCCTCCAAATCCTTAAGGAGTCTACCCTTCAAAATAGTTCTTTTGCCAAACTTGGCCATCTTGTCCTTTCATTATCTAATTCATCTTCCTCTTATCCACTCCATTCCTCCTCTTCAGCAATTTTTACTTGTTTTGTTTGCACTGCAAACCTGACCTTTCTTGCCAGGGTGGATGGTTCATCAGACTTTGACATAGAAGTAAACTTCTTAGTGGAAGTCTTGGCTTTCTTGGGTTTGGGAGTCTTAACCTCCACTTCAGCAATCACATCTTCATCTTGATGGACCACGTCTATCTCATCCACATCAACAGCCTCAACATGCTCTCCCACCTTCTTCTACCCTTTGTCCATCTTTTTCTTTTTACTTTCTTCTAATGCTCTCTGCAACTCTTCCTTATTCTGCTTTAGCTGACTTCTTGTGGCTCTTCCTCTTGTGGGAGGAATTTCAATAGTGTTAGAAGGTGTATCCTTCCTTTTCTTGTTAGCCCTAGTAGTGCCAGGGGTCTTAGCCTTGGAAGTTCTCTTCTTCTTGGGGTTGTACCTGTCACCTACTTTCTTCAATAGGTCCGCAAGGATTTCTTCAATTGATGAACCAGGTTCCTCTACTTCTTGCCCAAGTTTAACCAGCCCTTCAGTGGCTTCGCCAGACCCACTTCCCCCTATTTTCTTGACACTTTCCTCCACTTTATCTGATTCTGCTCCACAAAAAGCCATTTTAGCTGTATCAGAAGTGGGTGAAGAATCAACCACTCTTTTCCCCATTCCCCTTTCTTCACTTCGAACACCCTCACTCTCTTTTTGTTTTTCCTTTTTATTTTTACCACCTCTCCTTCTAGACTCAGACGTTTCTACATCCACCATAGATCCAACCAAGATAAACCTATTCTCCAGATTTTCAGTCAACTCAGAAATGACCTCAGTAGTAGTATTTGGTCCAGATGTTACCTGCTCAGTATCAGAAGACCCAGTTTCTTCCCCCCTCATTCGCAGACTTGAATAAGTCGTCAGAGTTCTGGGCTTCTTGGGCTTGGCTAGCTTTTAATTGTGCATTTAATTTCTTTGATAACACACTTCCATCCACAATCTTGCGAGCAAGAATCTTTACTCGTCTTTTCTTAGGCTGAGGAGTGGTTGAAGATAAGGATCATGGTGGGGGTGTACTAGGATTATCAGAAGGGTTAGTCATTTTGTGCTTGGTTCTGGAAGAAAGAAGAGAGGAAGATTGAAATTTGGAAGATGAGAGAAGATGCAAAGTATTTTTCGACGGTTTGAGAATTATGAAGAGAATGCAGAGATGGTGATGATCAATTTAAAGGGAGGGGTTAACTAATGGGTAACGCCTGGCTCATCAGTCTTTTAGAAGTCTAATCAAACTGAAATGTCAGTTTTGAATAGACGGTGAGTCATCTCTAGAATCTAGGTGATTTAATCTGGTTAGGATTCTTTTGAACGGAGCTGGTTCAATTTAATTGGATAAGTTTAAGAGAAATTTGGACTTAGGTAGGACTCTGCTCATGATTCAAATATTATTACTTGTGCAAAGTGTAGAAAACATACCATGTTACCTATATGAACCAACATTGATGAACCAGGTTCTTCACTGAGAATCCTCTTGTGCATGTCTAAATTTGCCAAAATAGAGAAAATATCATTAGATATTAATGAGTCAATTTAACACACACTACAAGAAAAAGCCTTATTAGGGACCAATATTTAGCGACAAGTTTTAAATATGGTCCCTAAAAGTATACTTACAGGGATGAGAATTTTTTCTGGTCTTTAAAAAGCAAATTTATTTTCTAAATATACGACCAGAATTATTCTGGTCTATACAAAAGTTAATACTGATCTCTAATAATTGATTTTAGCGGGATATAGCGCGCGAAACTGACGAAAAAAAAAGTAAAAAAAAATTGAATGCTCCAAAATTTCACCGTAATCCCTCCAAACTCACGTTCACCCTCAATTTCTCCAAAATATTTCACAAAATCCCTAAACTTCATCCCTAAGAGGCCAAACACAAAAGCAGTCCATCAAAATCCCTAAGAGGCGCTGCTAATAATCTTCATCAAAATTCAGTAGTTGTAAATCAGAAGTTGCAAAGAACTCAGAAGCGTTCATCAACGTTCTTTGTTAGTCTCTCGATCTCTTTCATTACTCTAATTTCTTTCTATCTATATGATTTTCTTTCCGTTCAATTTCTTTTTCTTCAATATGTTCTCTTTCTTCTTTCTTCTTCGTTTTTACCCAATTGAATCATAAATTCATGAAAAAAGGGTTCTACAATTTTTTGTTTCTTTAGTTATTTTCTGCAACATCCACGCGGCTGACGGTGGACGGCAGCAAGCGGCGAAAGGCAAGGCAACAGACGACGAACGACAGATTTGTGATGGACCCATCTTCTAGGTTAGTTTCTATCTCTATTTCTCCTTTTCTTATTACCTCTTTGTGATTTATGAGTAAGTTATGATTGACACTTACTGGCCGTTATGTATGTTTAGTATATAACCAAGATGATACAATAATCTGGAAATATGCACTTGTCAGTAAATATTTTTCCGATGTTTACCGAGACCATAGGGTAAGGGCTTCACGATTAAGCTTCGACTGGTTTTTCCGATGTAGAAATATCGTACCTAAATTATATAGGAAGATCCTACATCAGTATTAAGTTTTATTGGTTTACCTTTTGTTAATTTAGTTCGATTTTTGCTGGGGTTTTCAGATTTTACAGATATAGTTGATAACTCAAAGTAATTCATACTGGCAGTAGGAGTGATTAACCGCTGATGCTGTTCTTGGCTTACTGGTGCTCGCGATCACAACTAGCAGCAGCAGTATTTACACTTAACTGCTGCTGCTGCCCAGATTTCTCCTCTACTGCCTCTGGTTTTGAGCTAAATTCAGTAGTATTTGCACCATTATATTATTGCCTCAACAAAGGAATGAAATCAGGTGCCTTAGCATTTAGTTTACTGTTTGAGCCTAATTTTGAAGAGCTGCTGATTTTAGGCAATGGAGGTGAGGCAACTGATAATTCAATAGGAGCATTAAAGTTGTGTGCTTTGTCCATTAGCTGAAGTCTCTCCATATCCCTAAAGAAAAAAGAAAAAAATTAATTTTGTAGGGTACTTAAATAGAAATTTTATAGGATAATAAGCTCAAGCCCACGGGAAACAGGTCGATGACGCAAGAAGTAAGAACCCATTGGTTCGTTAGGGTTCATGTGATGTATATATAATGTGATGAAAAATACAACCACGAATAATACGACACAAGCGAGTACTATCGCTAACGCTGGACTGATTTTAACACTTGAGTACTCCAATGCTGATGTTGTAGCTGAGACTCTGCCAGTTTTGGCCACAGAGTAAAGCAAATATAAGAAGAAACCAAAGATGTGTCACGACCCCAAATCCTAACATGTGATGGAGCCTATCGTCGAACTAGGCTAGCCAACCATCACATTACTACGCTTTTGTTCAATTATAACAGTTCACAATTTAATAACAAGCATGCAACTATAGCATCAATTAATATAGTTAAGTCTTAACGTCCCAATAATAGTCTAACAAACCTCCCAAGAACTGGAGTCAATAGTCATGAGCATCTACGAATAAATAAATCTAACTCTGCTAAAACTATAATGTATATCTCTGAATCAAATGCTAAAGCTAAACAAGGAGGGGAAATGGAGAAGCTGTGGACGCTGAACAACTACTTCAAAATCCCGTGACTGCTGCTAACGAACCTGCGTCAGCTACTGGTGCGAGCTCGTACCTGGATCTGTGCACAGAGGCACAGGGAGTCTTTATGAGTACGCCAACTCAGTAGTAATGAAAATAAATCACAGTCTGAGAAATATAAAGCACACAAACAGATACACCATTTCACAACAACCAGTAAAACA
>ML265939.1:945-39098 GCA_005239495.1 Nicotiana undulata | reverse complement strand
CAGACTGCGACTTGTATATTTTGTATATGTATTTCTACTGTTGTATCTATGTAGCCGCCCGTTGACATTGTGACACTAGTCCTGGCACACACTTGTTGTAGTTATCGAGGTTGTATATATATTGGGCCTAGCTGTGGTTCAGCTCCTTTCTACGGCCTTACCCCATATTGGTATTGTATTCCACATTTTTATTGTTATTGTTGTTCGTTGGCTTGCCTAACCTCGCCGTTAGGCGCCATCACGACCTGAACCGGTTTTGGGTCGTGACATTAGTATTAAAGATTGCAAATCTAAACTATTAGACATACTTGGTCTTCCTTCAAGTGATTTATTTGGAGTGTCACTACTTCCTGAATTTGCTAGTCCAGATTGTGGATTTTCTATAGTTGCGGTGTTGTTTGGAGGAGGCGTAGGTGGTACCATTGGTAGCCCCCTCATGAAAGCTTGAAGAGCTTCACTCACATATTCAACAACCATCTGCTTCATAAGTTCTTGTTCTCCTGTTTGCTCATTTCCAATTTGATCATTGTTGTGAGTTGTAGATCTTTCTGGGGAGTTGTCCCTTGAACCTCGTGGGGATCCCTGAGGCGATGGAACTAGAGTTCCAGTTTCTTGTTGGTTGTTGTCGTTGGTATTCGACAAGATTCGATAAAGGTTATTTGAGAAAAAACAAAGATTATCAGATTCCCGGTAACAGAACCAATTTGTTTAACCAAAGAATTAGATTCTTAGTCAAAGTTATTTTAAGAAGTACTCGGGCTTCTGATAACCAAGGAAATTAACTAATAATAGGAATTAGACTTGTAAATAAGAAAGCAATAAGATCGCATAAAAGTAAATATATTTCAATAGTGGTTCGAATGTGTCCATACAAGTGAGATTTTGCTCCCTTTTATAGGGAATTTCTTACTATAACGTCTACTCTTCTTAATGATTGAACATTAATGACTAATAATATCAGTAATGTAATGTTACAATAGGTAATCGTAACTGTTGCGTGAAGATTATGTAACGTTTGGCTCATTGATTGAAGATCTTTGAATCTGCCCTGGTTCATTCTGACCGTGTCTCTTCAACTCCCCAATAAGACTGGAGCTTCTGCTTCTAATTGTCTCGTGTGTATGTTATTACGTACCTCTTTGTCTCGTACCTCTTTCTAAATTCCTAACCATCTGTCATGTTTCCATTGCTCCACATAGATTGCTTTGTCATCAGAAATATTACACGTGTGAAGTCTATGTTTTACCAATACATATATTTCTTCATTTCTTGTTCATTGTAACTGCTAAGACCAACCTCGAGACCCCCAAGATTACTGAGCTCGAGGCCCCCGGTTCCGTGACTACACCGGTTCGACTATCACATTTTCCTTACTTACATTTATCACTTCTTGATTGTTAATTAGTATTAGAATAAATCACCTATTTTTAGAACCACAAATTAAATATAATTATTGACACCATTTTCAAGGTAAACACTTGCACAAATATTTTACGAGAGAAGTCAAAATAGTAACCAAATAGATATAAATGCTTATTGAATTTTATAATATGATTAGTTCCTCCTACTCTTTCTCGTGTTTCTTTTCTGATTCTATTGTATCTCCCGTTGAGCCGAGAGTTCCCCAGAAATAACCTATTTACCCTTTTCAGGGTAGGGGTAGGGGTGTGCATTCGAATCGGTTTATCGATAAATCGAATCGATTATTTGTTATCGCTTTATCGATTTCGATTTCGATTTTAAAATTTTCCTTATCGAGTTATCAATTTCGATTTCGATTTTGTACTCTTCGGTTATCAGTTTATCGATAAACCGATAAGATATCTCTTTCTGAGTCTTGTCTTCCTATTCGTATATTTGTTTCAGTAGTTTTGGTTTTACTTGCTTTTGTTCATTTAAATTGATATTGAGCGATCATGCAGGGAGATATAACATAGAGATTTAAGTTATTTCAAATTATTACAATACTTCTTTCTTAAGGTTTCGGGACAGGATATAGCATTTCCATGGAAAAGAGAAGGTCAGATTTTAGGTAATTATTAGGGGGGAAAATATATACTTTAAGTTAAAGAATCAATCTTTTTGCGGCCATATAAACGGAGAGTAAGACAACTGATTGTCGTGTTGTATATCCCTTAAATTCTTCAGGTATTTTGGAACTCTTTGAGTGTTCCATGTGCATTATTCATGTAGTTATGTATCATACTGTTCATTGATAAAATGTCACCGTTTTGTATCTCTTTCGATGTTTGCTAGAGTTTGTTGCTATGTAAGTTTTCCATTTTAAATAATATATTTATAAAAGAATGTGATGTATTACAAAGTTTTTAATATTTTTCTTAATTTCTTCCAGATTTAAAAGTTAGGATTTTCAGCAAGGAATACCACATTTAAGGAATGATCATATTTAAAGCTTATGGGAATGAAGTTCAAATTAATGGAAAAAAAATTAGCCGTGATGATGTATTTTTTATATACCGTTGGAGTGTTGGTGGCATACATTTGATACCTTACTTTAGTTCCGTTGCATGTGCTTGTTGACACAATTTTTATGTTATAAACGGTGTTCGTCTTATTTTATCTTCTTTTTGTCCATATTAGTTAGGCGTGTTTATGGCGATATACTTTCCGTGGAATCCCGCAAATTTTCTTTATTGGTGTAATCGATAACCGAATCGATAAGCTCCAAAAATTGATAAATCGAAATCGAAAAAATCGAAACCTTATTGAAACGATAACGATAAGCATATGTACAAATCGATAATCGATAAGTAATTATCGATAAGGGTCAAAATCGAATCGATAAATCGAATGCACACCCCTAGGTAGGGGTAAGGTCTGCGTACACTTTACTCTCTCCAGACCCCACTAGTGGAATTTTACTAGGTATGTTGTTGTTAATTAGTTCCTCCTACCCATCAACTAGCCTATTTGGCCAAACTTCTAAAATCGACTTACCTTTATAAGTATTTTTTTCAAAAATACTTTTGGTAAGAAGTCGTTCGTGTTTGGTTAATTAATTTAAAAATCACTTCTGAGCAGCAATTAATGTTTGACCAAGCTTTTAAAAAGTGTTTCTAAGTGTATTTGGGGAGAAACTAATTTTTTTTTCTGTTTTTCCAAAATTATTTATGCTTCTCCTCAAAAATACTTTTTCACCCAAAAGCTTGGCCAAGCACTTCAAATTTGAAAGAAAAGCACTTTTTTAAATAAAAAAAAGAGAGGAGGAAAATACATAAGATGCTCCCTAAACTTGTCCCTAAAAATCAGTTTCCATTCAACCTTTATGGGTATTTCTTTTCCATCCTATACTTATCCTAAATGAATTTAATACCATACTAAAAGCTGATTTGGCAAAAAATTAAAGTTGTGGCGCGTATTATCAAAATTTAAAGCAAAAATGACTTTTCTAGCCAAAAAAAAAAACACATTTTCTTGGACTTCCCCTCCCATTTTCTTGCTTTTTTTCCTTTCCTCTTCTTTCTCTAACTTTTCCTCTCTGCTCCTTTTATTTTCATCAGCAAAACCTCCATTGCTGCCTTTCACCCTGCCTCTTCCCAACAGAAAATTAAGATGAAAAATTAACCAGAGATTGTAAAAATCATCAATTGTATTCTCACCTTTGACTATTGAAAATCCATGTTGCCGAATAAGATGAAAAATTAACTAGAGGTTGTAAAAATCATCAGTTGTATTCTCACCTTTAACTATTAAACTATAAAATTCCACCAGATATTGGCCGAAATATTTCTTCTGGTACCGCCGAGCTTCCATTTTCTCCTGTCAACCTCCAACCACTATCATATCTCACTTCTCAACCCCTTTTTTATTGGTATTACAATGCAAAAAATCTCAATTGACTTGAAAACTAATTTATCTAAATTTTATAATGGGGTGAAGGATTGCACTGCATGAAGGGAGTCTGAGAGAAGAGATTTTCAGAACAAATATAAGAAGAGATGCAAAATTTTAAAAAGGGAAATAAGAAAAGCGAGTAAATTTTTTAAAACAAAGTCAAAAAAGAAAAGGTAAAATCAACTTGAATCTGTTGAGATAATACATGGCCAAGACATAGGCAGAGTGTGCAACACTTTCCACCATGAGATTGGTTGTATATATCTCATGGATATATTAAATTCATTTCGGACATGTATATGATGGAAAAGGAACACTCGTAAAGGTTGAATGAGAAACTGACTTTTGGGGACAAGTTCAAGGTGCAACTTATGTATTATCCCAAAAAGAAAAAAAATACTCATAGATTTGGAAAAGCTTTGGACAAACAGACTATAAAACAATGTATAACTCATAACCGTTGGTTTGGACCAAATATATTCAATTTTAGCAAACCTTAGGGATAACATATGCTCTTGACTATATTTACAGTATAAAAATAAAGCTACTTGTAAACTTCTGAGTTATGGGACAATATTTAGTAAAAAACTCTTATTTCCTGTCCCGTGGCATAACTCATATCCGTGAGTAGCAGTTACAGGCACTAGTCAATTAATATTACAACTTGAAGCAAAATCTTGTCTACATGTCAATAATAAAACACAAAAGAAAATACTTAGGCTATTATTTTAATGGCAAGTGTTACAATGACAATTAACAAGTGAAGATAAATTTCTAATCAATGCCCCAACCGAATATTTAACCCTAATTTAAGTACTCTCTTTAGGACGACGTTCTAGTTTCTCTCCTGTTCTATCCAAAACCGGTTCCTACCTTATGCACTTTTGCCCCTTCCCTTTTCACACAGTCGTTTCATCTTTTTTCCCTTTTAGAAATTCCCAGTTCCTGAATCACTTCTCTGTTTTCACTTTGATTTGTCGTATGTTCTTATGTTCTCAACATAGTCCTAAACAACGGGCCTTCTTTTAAATTATTATTTTTTTCTCTATGGAATAATTAGGAGCAAGAAATGAAGAGAGGGAAAGGTGAAGAGAATTTATTAATGAGGCCTATGTTTCCAAGGCTTCACGTTAATGATAAAGAAAAGGGAGATCCAACAGCACCTCCAAGGAATAAAATGGCCCACATCTCAGCATTCCTTCACAAAGATTCAAACATGCATAATCCCAATAATGCTAATTTGCAGGTATACGAAGTGTGAAAAATTATCTCTTTTTGCTGAGTGTATATGAGTAAAGTACATCGGCTGATTTCTTTAAGTTGTTAATAGAGTTGGAGATTTACTATTTGTATTTTTACTAGTTTCTGATACTTTGTTGCTATTATAGTAGCTTTTGATTTTAAGAATTAGTCCCTTTTTTTAATGACAATGGTGTTTGGCCGGCTTGTGCCCATCACCGACTACCTTAACTATGCCACCAAAACTTAGGCACATAAGGAGAAATCACTTTGATGGGTTTAAAGTATCTTAGATTTACGTTTTAATGATCTAACAAACTTATTGACAAGAACCAGATAAAGACCTGATGCACACTTGATATATTTCTTCAGCAATGGACTTAAGCTAATATGAGTTGTATGACTTCAGATAGAAAAGAACCAACACAGGGACCTGATCCCTTGGAGTTTCCTTGACAGCAGTATAAAGTCAACTCTATAGCTGGAAAGTGACTACCTGCAATTGTGCACGCTACAGTGCAGAAACAGTGCAATAGTCACTTCCCATTGGGAAGGGCCTTGTACCAACCAAGTGTGTACATCATCCAAGTGATGTCATCCAAAGTATATTAACAACGAGCATTACAACAAAACATCACTCGAACATTTTGTGATTTCCCTCAAGCATTCAAGATCTGATTATCTAGCATTGAAGTCACAAGTGTATCGAGAACAAAGTGCAACACTACTACGGACCAGTTCCATAACAAATTTTTTTTATGTTCTTAATTGAGTTGTATCTTTGTATTTTTTCTTCATTGTAATTCCTATTGTGCTTATTTAGAAGCTCTAGTTAGGAACCTCAAAAACCATAAACCCGTAGAGTTTGTGTCATGACTAGAGTCAGTCATGAGTTGAAGTCTTTGTAATAGTTGTGTTGCAAAGTAGCTTGTAATAGGTGTGTTACAAGTTAGTGAGAGATTAAGAGTTTAATTCCTAGGTTGCAATAGGTTGTAATCTAAATATTGCTCAGTAGTGAAGCTGAAATCCTACCAGTGTAGGGCGTGATTTTTTATCCCCTTGAGTAGGGATTTTTTCACATAAAAATTCCATGTATTATTTACTTACTGTACATTAGTTAGTACTGCGGGAACTGTTACAGGACCAGGTCTCTATACAGATTGGTGGACTCATATATTTTATCAATTGGTATCAGAGCAGGTTCTTTCTAACAGGCTAACACCTAGAGAGGATCCTCAACAATGGCTTCTCCCCCAAACTTTGAGGAAGGACAATCAACCTATAGGCCTCCGAGATTCAACGACCAATACTATGGTTGGTGGAAAACTCGAATGCATGACTTCATAATGGAAGAAGACTCCGAGCTATGGGACGTTATCTGTGATGGTCCATACGTTTCAATGAAGAAAGTAAGATAAACTAGCGTAATGGTGCCGAAAACTAGGAAAGAGTACAATGATGTTGACAGGAAATTTTTAGAAAAGAACCTTCCTGCCAAAAATATCTTGGTGTGTGGCATATGACCTGATGAATACAACAGAATCTTAGCCTGTCAATCTGCCAAGGAGATATGAGAAGCCTTACAAACGGCGCATGAAGGAACTACTCAAGTTAAACAATCCAAGATTGATATGCTCACCACTGAGTATGAGCTCTTTAGAATGAAAGATGATGAATTTACTCAAGACATGCATACCCGATTCAATTCCATTATAAATGAGTTGCACTCTCTTGGAGAAATCATTTCTAGGAACAAGCTTGTGAGGAAAGTCCTTAGCGTCTTTCCCAGCTCATGAGAGAGTAAGGTGAATGCTATCACTGAAGTCAAGGACCTGCAGACTTTGACTATGGACGAGCTAGTTGGGAATCTGAAAACCTACGAGATGAAGAGAAAAAAGGACAGTGAAAAAAGAGAACCAAAGAAAGAGAAGAACCTGATACTCAAGGCTGAAAACAATGACTCAAGTGAGGAGGATAGTGACATGGAGTACCTTACCAGAAGGTTTCAGAAAATTGTTTGAAGAAATGGTGGAATACCAAAGAGAGGTAGTTCCAGCAAGCCAAAGAACTATGACATCTGTCATAAGTGCGAAAAGCTAGGACATTTCATCAAGGACTTCTCTTTTCATAAGCAAGAGCATTACAAGCACAATTATGATAAAGCAGCAAAGTGGAACTCGGTTCCTGACAAATGCTTCAAAAGAAAAAACGCAGCTGACAATGTTATGAAACAAGCTCTTGCGGTATGGGGAGACTCCTTCAATGAATCAAAATAAGAAAATGATGCAGGAGACAATTCCATGATGGAAGTGGAAAATAAAGCAAAGGAATATGACTCATTATTTGCCTTTATGGCTCAGTCAGACGATGATGAAGATGATGAGGTAAATTTTAGGGATGTTCAGAGGAATCTGAAATCCTACTCTCCAAAGAAACTCATGTCATTAGCTAATATTTTAATTGATGCATATCATAATCTTGTTAATGATAAGGATGCCTTGACAATAGAGTTAGGAGATGTTGAGCAGACTAAGGATGACTTGGTGGTCTGTGTAAATGATTTGAAGAAAACTATAGAAAATTTGGAAAAAGAGAAGGAAGCTCTAACAGAAAAACTTACAAGTGTAGAACATGAGAGAGATGATCTGATGGTAGTTGTAGTTGACTTAAAACAAACCATAAAGAAAATTAGTGAAGAAAAGAATACCTTGAAGAAAATAATAAGCACACTGATTCAGGTTTCAAGTATTCCTTCACTGCCTCATTAAGGTATCGTGCAGGTTATTATATACATGTTGAATAAGAGTCCTACAAGCTAGTATGACATACTGCTATCTCTATCTATAAGTAGTTAAGTATATATCAACTACTACTATACGTATGTAAACTAGAGGAGTTCTACATTCACACTAACTCTTCTCTAGTCATCTAAGGTAGAGTTGATTAACACAACTCCTAAGGTGCCCCACGACTTAACCAGGTTGTCTAACAACCCCCCTCAAGCTGGTGTTGGGATGACTCATAATTCCTAGATTGGTTCGAAGTATGTGAAACTGAAACTTTGGTAGTGGTTTGGTGAAAATATCTGCTATCTGTTGCAGCGACGGAATAAACTTTGTCACTATAGCTCCTTGAACAACCTTTTCTCACACAAAGTGGTAATCAAGCTCAACATGTTTCATACGAGCGTGTAAGACTGGATGAGCAGTAAGATGTAAAGCGCTAATGTTGTCGCTAAAAAGCAAAGGAGGACGAGCTAAGGAGACACCTATATCTTTTAACAAATAGGTTATCCATGTGAGCTCTGCAACAATTGAGGCCAAAGAGCGATACTCAGCTTCGACACTCGATTTTGACACTGTGTTTTGCTTCTTAGAAGTCCAACTAATGCAATTAAAGCCAAGAAAGACACATAATTCAGTGGTTGATCATCTAGTGAGAGGACACCAAGCCCAATCGGTGTCAGAAAAACCAACTAGATTGACAGAGGATGAGCAGAAATCTGTAGACCAAACTGAGGTGTGCCAGCAATGTAATGAAGCATCCTTTTAATGCCGGTCCAATGGACATCCGTAGGGATTTGCATAAATTGACACAAGAGGTTTACAACTTGAGAAATTTCTGGACGAGTCAAGGTCAAGTATTGCAAAGCACCGACGACGCTTCGATATTCTGATGCATCTATATCAGCCCCAGTTGAGTCGTGAAGGCTATGTTCTTGGGATAGTGGAGTCGGAAGAGATCGTGTATCCATCATGTTCGTGCGACGTAGAATATCAGTAGCATACCTGCTTTGGCTGAGAAAGAGACAAGTTTTGGTGCGTTGAACTTCAATGCCAAGAAAGTAATGGAGAGGTCCTAAGTCTTTCATAGAAAAGTGTATTTGAAGCCTGTGAATCAACATAGACAACATGACGGAATTGCTCCTAGTTAATATAATGTCCTCAACATAGAGAAGAAGCAAAATGGTGCCTTCAGAAGAGTGGAGAACAAATAAAGAAGAGTCAGCCTTGCTACATGAGAAGCCAAGGTGAAGAAGGTAAGTACTAAACTTATGAAACCACTCCTTGGGAGCTTGCTTGAGACAGTATAAGGCCTTTTGTAGGAGACAAACATGATTCGGAAAAATGGGATCGACAAAGCCGGGTGGTTGCTCCATGAATACAGTTTCCTTAATATCTCCGTGCAAGAACGCATTCTTGACATCAAGTTGTTTAATCTACCAATCTATTGTAGTAGCAATAGAAAGAACACTACGAATTGTTGTAGCTTTCACAACTGGACTAAATGTATTGCCAAATTCGACACCTTCAATTTGATTGTAGCCTTTCGCAACCAAGCGAGCCTCGAATCGTCCTACAGACCCATCTTCCTTAAGCGTGTTTTGAACACCCAACGTGAACGAACAATGTTCATATGAGGTTTTCTAGGTACCAACAACTAGGTTCCATTCAACGTTAGAGCATGCAGCTCCTCTTGCTTAGCTGATAACCAATGTGGTTTCGACAAAGCAGTTTTAATGGTCTTGGTTCAGCAATATCAGTGTGAGGGGACGCAGTAAGAGACTGAAAGTATGGATTGACCATGGAACGTGTCTTCATTCATGTTAACATGTGATGTGTATTATCAGAAGGCTGAGTACTATCAATTGAAGGGTTTGTAGGCAAGGGTGGTAACTCCACAAAAAGTTCTATCCCTTCCATGTTTGAGAGATCATGGCTTTGAGATGACTCTGTTGAATCATTTGAGGATGAAGAGCTGCTGGGTTGTGAAGTTTCTGGGCTTTGTACAACTGCATCAGGAGGTTCAAAACTGTGTGACGATAAAAGTTTGGGCGGTGGCTGTGTAGAGTCAGATCGCGGCTCCAAGGTTGTTGGCAATAGATTCAGGGGTGCAATATCATTGTCTGCTACATTGTCATCGTGTGAATTTGGGGGATTGTTTACCGGATAAGTTGCATCTTGCAACTGAAAATTATGCTTCTCCAAGAACTCATTGAAGGTGGTGAGACGAGGAACTCCTGAATATGCAGAAGCATCAGCTCTAGAAGACACATAAGGTAAGGTAAATTCATCAAAAATGACATGTCTAGAGATGAAAACCTTCGTCGATTGAGGATGATAACATCTATATTCTTTATGAAGTAAGCTATAACCTATGAAAACACATGGAAAATTTTTTGGCTAAAATTTATTCTTGTTGTGTCCTTTGAGATAAGGGAAACACCGACAACCAAAAACCTTCAACGTATTATAGGCAGGATCTTTCCCATATAGCTTAGAAAAAGGAGATTGCATGCCCAACGTAGATGTAGACATTCTGTTGATTAGAAAAACTACAGTAAGAAAAGCTTCAACCCAAGGTACAATGGTAGATTTGCATGAAAGAGCAAGGTTAAGCCCGTTTTGATTATGTGTCTATGTTTCCTTGCTGCGATCCCATTTTGTTCTGGAGTGTGAAGACATGAGATTTGTCTTTTAACACCTTTTTGAGCCAAGTAATTGAGAAATTCCAAACTACTGCACTGAAATAATTTGAGTTTCTTTGAAAACTGTTTTTCTACTAACTTCTGGAATACCACAAATGTAGAGACAAAATCAGATTTTCTTTTTAAGGGATAATTCCATGTAAATCGCATGCAATCATCAACAAAAATAACGTAGTATTTTATTCCTTGAGATGATGCAACAGGAGCTGGTCCCCACAAATCATTATGAATTTTGCTCAATGGTTCAAGTTCTCTTTTATTTGACTCTTGAAAAGTTAACTTACAACTTTTTCCCATTTGGCAACTAGTACAAACTGAAAAACTTTTGTTCCAAGTTTTGACATCAATCAATTTATTGCTATGTAAAAAAACTAATAATTCTTGAATGCGGGTGTCCTAATCTTTGATGCCAAATTGTGTCTGAGTTCTTGTTTGTCTTTGTAACCATCAAGGCTTCATATAAGTCTCCATCCAAGGTGTACAAGTCATGTCTCTTATCCCCCTTTGCTAGAATTGTTCTTGTTGTCTTGTCCTTAATAACAAAATCCTCGTTAGTAAATTCTATTGAGCAAGCATTATCCTTCACAAATTTACTAACAGAAATGAGATTCTTCTTGAGTTTGGGCACAATAAAAACATCTTTCAAATGCAAATTCTTTCCAAAGTGTTTATCTCCTATGTGTGTAATAGGTAATCTATCACCATTGCCTACCATTATTAAGTTGGTCCCTTTAAAAGGAGATGAATTTGTAAGATTACCCGTGGATTGTACCATGTGATTAGTAGACCTAGAGTCTACGTAGAGATTATTGTCAAGTTGATCGCCAAGAGACATTGCTGCTAGTGCCTGTGGTACTTCTTGTTGTACTTGGTAGGAATAATCTCACCTATAAAAACAAGAGAGTGCGGTATGGTTATTCCTTCCACAAATTTGACATGGATTTGTCTTGGGGTTGTCCTTCCGCTGATTGGCTCCATACTGTGGTGTATTAAACTGTCTTTGGTTAAATCCATTATTTTCTCCTCCTCTTTGATTTCCCCTTCCTCTATAAAAATTTCCTCGACCTTGGCCTTGCGACTTTTGGGCCACAAAAGCCACTGTTTACTCAAGACTAGATTTTTGCACTTGCTCATCTGTATCTTCTCTTACTTCAAATCATCTAAAGGCATTTTCAAATTGGTTGAACATTGGCTATGGTGGGTTTCCTAACATCACAGTGCGAAAGGTCTTGTATTTGCTTCCAAGACCTCTAGAAAAATTAATTACCTTGCTATCTTCATCCAATGACTTCTGTATAACCATAGGACTATCACAAATCCCTTTAAACTCCTTGGAGTATTCATATATTGATTTAGTTCCTAGAGTCACAATTTGAAGTTGTTGATTTAACTGAAATTCCTTGTCTTTACTTGCTTGTAGGTAGGTATCCTCAAGACAAGACTAGATTTGTTTTGCGGTGGAACACCCTATAATAAGGAACATGGACTCTTCTGTCATTGTTCTGGAGAGCCAACTCCTAACTAGAACATCACGTTCTTCCCAATCTATGAACTTGGGGTTAGGAACATGTTCTCCCTTCTCATTTTCTATAGACTCGGGTGGGGCTTCTTCCTTAATAACGGTCGTAACTTTCAAGGTTTGCATGAGTTGAAGGATTTGGGTCCTCCAAACAAGGTAATTTGAGGGTTTTAGTTTAATAGAACAAATTGTAATGAGTTGATGAAGTGAGGAGGGTGAAAGGGTTAGGCTCGAGCTGGAAGATGCGGCCATGGCTGATTATAGGCTTCATGGTCGTACTTTAATCACTTGTACCTATGCTCTTGATACCATGAACAAAATAATAAGCACAATGATTCAGGTTTCAAGTATTTCTTCACTGCCTCATTAAGGTATCGTGCACGTTATTATATACATGTTGAGTAAGAGTCCTACAAGCTAGTATGGCATACTGCTATCTCTATCTGTTAGTAGTTAAGTATATCACAACTACTACTATACATATGTAAACTAGAGGAGTTCTACATTCACACTAACTCTTCTCTAGTCAGCTAAGGTAGAGTTGATTAACACAACTCCTAAGGTTGTCTAACATACCTTAGCAGAGAAAGTTGCAATTACAGAACAAGAAATAGATGATCTCTTAGTGGTAATTGCAGACCTAGAGGAAATAATTGAGGGACTTAAAGCAGAATATAGGCCTGAAAACTCCAGAAAAAGAGAAGGAAGTAGCTAGTGATGCACATATTAAACTTGAAAAAGAACTAAATAATGTGAAAACTAGTTTATGTCCTGAGCTTTAAAAAAATAGGCAGCTTTGAGCAGAATTGGAGAAAGTAAAAAATGGTCTTCAGAAATCTCTCAAGTGGACCTAGTCCTCAGATGCTATTACTGCCATGTACTTCAATAGTGGTGGAAACGGGCAGGGAATAGGGTTCCAAAGGGATAAAGTTCCCTATAACCCTCGTAGCAAGTATGTCACTGTAACTGATAACTGGGTTTGTACCCAATGTGGGTCATGGTCACTCCAAGGAAGATTTCCAGGCCAGAGTCCAGTCTATTCAGAAAAATAGAGTTTTTGCTGAAAAAGTAACTACTGGAAGGGGACCGGGTGTCACTCGCAAAGTACGCATATTGCCTGCTTGGACTAGAAAAGCTCTCATTCATCCTTTTTCTCATTACAAGGGAACCAAACTTGTTTGGGTTCCTAAATCTAACCTTTGATCTATTTGTGCAGGGAATAGTAAGAGGAAGCAGTCAACAACGTATTATGGACAGTGGATGCTCTATGCATATAACTGGGAATACCATGGATTTCCTTTCACTGAAAGCCTTGCAAGGAGGGAATGTATCCTTTGAAAATGGAAAAAATGGTACATTCTTGGTGTTGGAAAAGTTGGAAAGTCGCTCTCACACTCAATTGAGAACATGCACTACGTAAATGGTAGGAAATACAGTCTCTTGAGTGTCTCTCAAATCTGTAAAAAAAGAAACAAGGTGGAGTTCTTGTCAAAAGTATGAACAGTTACTAACCTAGTAACTGGTGAAGTGGTACTAGTGGCAACGTTGCTGATTTCGAGTCCCTACAAAGTGGTGATATGAGCTGCTTGAAAGAAATTGATGATGATGCAGAATTATACCACAGAAGGCTGGGACATGCAAGCTTCTCTCTTCTGAATAAGCTGATACAGAAGGACCTAGTTCGTGGATTCCCAAATTCAAAGTTCAAGGAACATAGAGTCTGTGATGCATGTGCTAGAGAAAAGCATGTGAAATCCTCTTTCAAGCCAAAGAAGCATGTCAGCGCATCAAAGACACTTGAACTTCTTCATATGGATTTATGTGGTCCTATGAGAGTGCCAAGCAGGGGAGGAGAAAATATATTTTTGTGATAGTAGATGACTACTCAAGGTTCACTTGGACACTGTTTCTCAGAACAAATCCGAATTGTTTGTGGCTTTTGTCAAGAAATCCAAGTGAAGATGGAATTAAAAGTGGCTTTCATCATATCCGACCATGGAACACAATTTGACAATGGCAAGTTTGATGAGTTCTGCAGTGAAAATAGCATCACCCACAACTTCTCAGCTCCAAGAACTCCACAGCAAAATGGAGTTGTAGAGAGGAAGAACAAAACCCCTGAAGACATGGCTATAACAATGCTTATTGATAGTTGGATAGCCAAAACTTTCTGGGCAGAGGCCATAAATATTGTCTGCTATTTGGTGAATAGGTGCATGATCAGATCTTGTTGAACAAAACTCCCTATGAATTTCTCAATGGAAAGAAGCCAAAGATGACTCACCTTAGAACATTTGGGTGCAAATGCTATGTTCTTAACATTGGAAAGGATTAGCTTGGAAAATTTGACGCCAAAAGTGACGAAGGAAGTTTTCTGGAATATTCCTCTCAAAGAAAAGCTTACAAGGTTTAAAATAAAAGGACTCATTATGGAGGAAAGTGTTCATGTAATCTTCAAAGAGGCACTTCCATCTGGTGAGAAAGGCAACAAGGATGATCAAGACAGTGAACCACTATTAGTTCCGGGAGAGATCATTGTTATGTCAAATGGAAAAGCAGATATGATGAGTCAAGTGAAGACAATGAAACATCCTCCTCCCCTTCTCAAAAGGAACCAGGTACCAAAATCACCACCACTGAAGCTGAAGAAAGAGTTGTTGATGCAGTTCAACGCACTCCACAGGTAGCAAAACGAGGAGTGCAGGGGAACTGGTCAGGATTACCCAGTTCTTCTACCAATGAGATTCTAGTTCCAAATTGGAAACACAAAAGCTCTCATCCCCTCGATAATATAATCACCCCCTTGATTCAGTAGTTCATACTAGATCAAAAGCCAGAAATTCCCTTGCCTTTTCAGCCTTCCTCTCCCAAATAGAACCCAAAAATATTAAAGAAGCTTTGAAGGATGCAGACTGGATTACGGCTATGCAAGAGGAGCTGCATCAATTTGAAAGGAACAAAGTATGGCACCTGGTACCTAGACCCTCAGACAGACCATCATAAGGACCAAGTGGGTATTTAGAAACAAGCTTGATAAACATGGAAACATAACAAGGAACAAGGCAAGGCTGGTCTTCCAAGGTTACAATCAGGAGGAAGGGAATGATTATGATGAGACTTTTTCCCCAGTTGCTCGTATGGAAGCCATTAGAATTTTCATGGCCTTTGCATCCCATATGGAATTCACTGTATTCCAAATGGATATAAAAGGTGCATTTCTGAATGGTTTTCTTAAGGAAGAAGTTTATGTCAAGAAACCTCCAGGCTTTGAATGTCATGAACATTCTGAGTATGTGTTCAAATTGGATAAGGCACTATATGGATTGAAGCAGGCTCCTCGAACTTGGTATGAAAGGTTATCTATGTTTCTTTTTAGAAAATGGATTTACAAGAGGAAAAATAGACAATACTCTATTCTTGAAGAAACGAGGAAGGAACATGCTAATTGTTCAGGTATATGTTGATGACATCATATTTGGGGCAACAGATAATTCACTTTGTGAGGAATTTGCAAAACTCATGGGAAGTGAGTTTGAAATGAGCATGATGGGCGAACTGAATTTTTTCTTGGGTCTTCAAGTGAAGGAATCCATGAAGGGAACATGTATTAGTAAGCAGAAATACATCAAGGAACTTTTGAAGAGGTTTTATATGGAAGCATCAGAGGTAATTGACACCCCCATTGCCGCTGCCACTTAGTTGGACATGGACGAATCTGGATCACCTGTAAATCAAACAATGTATCGAGGCATTATTGGGTCACTACTCTACCTCACTGCCAGCAGGCCATATATTGTGTTCAGTGTAGGTTTATGTGCAAGGTTTTAATAAAATCCCAAGGAATCTCACCTAAAGGTTGCTAAAAGGATTCTGAGATATCTTAAAGGGACACAGGACCTGGTTCTGTATTACCCTCAGGTGACAATTTCAATCTTGTTGGTTATACTGATGCTGACTATGCAGGTTATCTGGTGGACAGGAAGAGCACATCTAGAATGGCTCATTTCCTATGATCATGTCTAATCTCATGGGGTACAAGGAAGCAAAACTCAGTAGCTCTCTCAACAGTTGAAGCAGAATATGTTGCTGCAGCCTCCCGTTGTGCTCAGCTACTGTGGATCAAACAACAATTGGAGGATTTTAGAGTATACATTGTCTGTGTACCTCTTCTATGTGACAACACCAGTGTAGTCAACATGGAAAAGAACCCGGTCCAATACAAGAGAACCAAGCACATTGATGTTAGACATCATTTTCTTGGAGACAATGTGGAAAACGGGCTTATCTGCATGAAGTTCTGTTGCACAGAAAACCAAATTGCAGACATCTTCAACAAAGATTTAAGTAGGGAACACTTTGAGAGAAACATGATGACATTGGGGTTAATTAAACCTAATTGAGGACCTGATTTCTTTCCTATGGATATGAAAGTCATATTCAGGTAAATATGGCTAAAGTGTTTTCTGGCCAAGTCTAACTCACCTCTATACTGTTGCAGGTAGACACGCATGATGATTATAGAAGATGAAGGAACAATGCATGAGTTGCAAAAGAGAGTTGAAAATCTTTTTGAAATACTGGTCAGGAACCTGGTTCCTGTACCACAGGTTAGTAGTCTCGTGTTTTTCTCATGCATATCTCAAAAGGAAACAAATTTAACAGCCACATCATCCACTTTTTCAGACCCTGTATATCACGTATTTTCTTTCAAATCTTTCCACTTCCTTTGAAATGGTGCACCATCCCACAAACCTACCGCCGTTTCAGAACTCGTTTCTCTCTTCCCTCATAATTAGCTTTCTCTCCATAAAACCCTCTCACCTCGTAAGCCTTAAACGATCAATCTTTGTTCTCTATCTATTCTCCCAGAACCTTTAACCTAACCTTCAATTATGGATGAAGAACAAGCTTCCCTACCCACTGTGAAGGACACAATCCTCGACTCTTCAACCACTTTAGAACCACCACCAAAAACCTTCTCTTCTACCACTCCCGACACCAATATGTCCAAACCTGATTCCCCTTCACCTCTTATCTCTCTTACAACTCCATCTAATCTTATTCCTTTCTTAAGCGTTGAGGACTCAGAAGCCTCAAACGTCGACAATGGTTCTTCTCTGTTGCCTGATACTCTCACAGACCAGAACAAGAGTGAAAATGAGGGTGTAACTCGTCAAGAAATAGGGGTCTCTGAGGAAGACACTAATCAGTACATAAACTCTCCAGTCTTGGACACTATGGCTCCCATGGAATCACAGGAAAAAGAGGCAGCAGAAAACATAATGGCCATTGCTACTGAGGGCCTGGTGAGTGAAGGGCCTTCTACCTTGCATGAGTCTTAGGGGGAAGAAACTCCGCTCATAGGAGAAGAGGGAATAATGATGCTCTTTGAATCTCCTGCACCTGAAGAAGCTACTGGGAACCCTACTGCTGAACCTGACCCCCCCCCCCCCCCCCCCCGAGGAAACAAGTCAGGATTCCTCTTCCCTAGTCAGCTTCGACCTTTCTCCCTCTCCTCACTTTGACTCTAAGTCGTTGGAGTCTATCCCTCCTGTTGGAAAACCTAATGATGAGGACAATGTGGTTCTTAGTGCTCCTTTCAAGATTACAAAGCCAGCAGCCACTCCTGATCCCCCTTATGACCGATCTACTACAAGGTTGCAAAAGAAGGAGGTTTTTGAGTCTGCTCTAAAGAAAAGCAGAAGGAGTAGCAAGAAGAAGAAGAAAAGGCTGATGAAAGAAGGAGAAATTGTGTGTGGCAAAAATATTCCAGTAGTAGAGGTAGATGAGGATGCTCTGGAGGAACCAAGTTCCTTAGTTAAGCGGTCCAAGGAAAAAAAATAATCTGTTGCAAGTGCTTCAAAGGAAGCTGTTGTAAAATCACGTAAAAAGTCTGTGCAAAGTGAGGTCAAGTCTAAGCAAGTTGTGGAGGAGGAATATGTGTCTGAGGATGACATTTTAGTAGAATCAAGTGGTAAAGGGAAGTCTGTTGCGAGCTCTGGGAAAAGAAAGTTGGAAACTGTTGGGGAACCCGGTTCTGCAAAGAAGGTAAAAAGTGAAAGTGTGCTGGGACAAGAAAGATTGAGATATCAAAGGTATTGCGGGTCGCACGCTTGACCTAAAAATTTCAGAAATGACGGGAATGAGGCAGATTCTTGAGATGGTGGAATTTCAACAATGGGGTCATCTGTTCAAAGTGGATGGGCCCAGTGTATGAGGATGAGGTCCAAAGCTTCTGAGAAATGCCATAAGACTATCATGCTTTAAGTTATTGTAGCTTGTTCGGTGTTTCATGCACAAGAAAATGAACTTTTCTCTAAAAATATTGGTGGGTTCCCATTTATATACAAGTATGAGCTAAAAGTACCAGTATGCCAATAGAGTGGTAGGACTCTAGACAAAACTAATAGTAGCATTAATCAAAGACATTGATCATACCTAGTGAAAAAGTAATTTCTGCTATCGAGGGAAAATTGCCTAAACATGATTATTTCACTAGTAAAATAATACAAGAACACACATTTGTTGTGATGGTGACGAAAATTTGCGTAGTAGCAAAGCAAGATAGGTATGATATTTGCTTAATGTATCAACCACCAAATTTTACAGATTTTTTAAAGCTATTCGATCCTTAAAACATAATGAGACCTAAAATTGTTGTTGAGCGTGTTACTGTGGTTATGAAGATTTTCCTACTTTGATGTTCAATTGAATTTTTCTAACATTCCAATCATGCATGATAAAAATCATGCCAACAAAAGGTTCTGATAAGTACAATATTACACATCTTAATAAAGAAATATGAGAAAGAAAAGGCTAGCTTTCTACTCAAACGAAATGTGATCCTGAATTGGTACAATAAATTCTAAATTATTTAGTCTAAATTTGTTCATTATTTCGGCAATGATGGTGGGGATGTGATCACTTACTTAGTGTTTCGTTTTTAAAGAAGAAATTGATAGTGTAATTTTAATTGCTTTTTTTGAATGACCGAACGTCTCGTTTTAGTTATTCTGATACGTTAGTTTTGAAATTAAGACTAATTTTAGAATTTTTTTGGTTGACTTGGATAGCCATTGGAAGAGTCCGGAACCAAAATATTATCTTTTTGGATAAAAAGAACACTAATAAGTGTAAAAAAAAAAAAGTTACCAATCTATATATAACGCCCAAAATCCATGTGCTATACTTTAACGGTAACTTTTGCCGTTAAGGTATAGCGCATGGATTTTGGGCGCTATATATGTTTAGCGCTGGAATTTTATGCGCTATACCTGGACGATTTGACTACCACCTATAGCGCATGGAATTAAAACGCTATACCTATATATCGTATTGAATTTGCGTGCTATACCAGTTTACGGCCCCACCAATAAGTTAACTGACATAACAATGATTCAAATGTGTATAGCGCACATTAAAAGGGCGCTATACATCAAAAATTTCAGCCCCCGGGCTAGTCATTTCCTATATAAAGGGGTTAGAATTTTAGGAAAATTCATTCAATAAAATATTTGAACTCTCGTTCAAACGTTTCTTGTTGTTCAATTCTCAAGCATTTTTTCATAATGTCTGAAGAGCGTAGAATAAAAATTTTATTATATTATGGGGTGAGGTTGTGATGGAGAATAACTCTCTGAGGTACATTTTATCTCTACGGTGTCATGTTAAATTGTCACTTACAATGGAGTACGATAAATTGATATCGTTGTTATGCAAAAGAATGAGTGTGAGAAAACGTTCAGTGATACTTAAAGTAACCGGAAGATATCCGAATTCCGTCACTCCGTAAGAGGTTGCTTTTTTCTCGGAGTTTAACATCGGCGATGATGAAGCTTTGAGAGATTTTTTGAGGACTCTGGATGAATGCTGGAAATTTCTTATACTCACAATGTTGGATATGTACGTCAAGGTCGAAGATGTTCCTAACAATGAGGTTGCGCGTAGTAGGGATAACCCCCAGTCATCGGGTGGTTATTCTGGAGCAGGTTTTGCCGGACAGGTTCCGGATGAAAGAGTTTTCCTTTCTAACTACGAGTCCGTTTTCAAGCTAACTGAATGCCTATCTGCTGCTAGTTCTGTTCCACTATCTGCTCTTACTGCTCTCGTTGATTTAAACTTATCACCAACGGCGAATGAGCAGCGAGAATATAATTTCTCTCATGCTTTCCATAATTCACAAGACGAGTGGTAAACTTCAATTTTCCTTTGTGTTACGATGTACATTTTTGTTGTATTCAATTTGTATTAACGCTCATATATTTAACACGGGGTACCGGCCGGACATGAATTTTACAAGTGGTCTATCCGGGAGTCATCACCTAAAGGAAGATGTCCATCATGGAATTTCATCACATTACGACTTGTAAGTGAAGTGATATAGCTATATGGAAAGTATTTATTAATTTCAGTAACTTATTATTTTGTTGGTTGTGCAGTGAAAATGAGCAACTTAAACCACTCGTACTCACTCAATTGCCCGAAGACGACGTATTAAATCGGGATCTGGCAGATGTGCAGAGTGAGAAAGAGAACAGTTATTACGACAACAATGCCGATGAATTTGGAGATGAGACACCCTTTCCTCGTGAGGATGGTGATGAGGAGGATGAGAAGGAAGGACCTGATTTGACGAGAGAGTATGCTCCACCCCTCACCCCCCCTAGACGAAGAGTGTACGAGTCCCAAGTGTCGTTTCATTCAAGGGAGATTCCTTACATTGATAACTTGCCAAGCATGCCGGATGTGGACGCTCTCACAAGGGATTTTGATGAAATCCGGACAGTAATGTGGGATGAGTCTAGACCAACAGTGTTGGCAAAGGGCATGTTTTTTCCTGATAAAGCGCGTGTAAGCAGGGCTTGTAAAATGCACAACGTAAAAGAGTGTCGTGAGATGATGGTATGGGAGTCAAGTCCGGTGGTATACAAGGTTGTTTACCGCAGGTGGTTTTGGCCATGTCATTGGATGTTGCGTGCGAGCAAGAAGAAGACAGGTCCGTGGAAAATGGGTAAATATATTCCCACCCACACATGCGAAATGGACACATTCAACGGGAATCACTTCAACTTGGATATTGACTTGATTTCTCTTGTACTTTGCGCACCTCGAAGCGTCCATAAGGTATAGAATCAAAGAGTGCATTACATCAGTCCATCAGGAATATGACCATACCATTACCAAAAGAAAGGCATTTCTCGGGCGCAAATGAGCGTTTGAAATTGTCTGTGGTAACTGGGATAAGTCATTTGCAGATCTGCCCAAGTACATGGCCGCACTGCAGCACTTTAACCCCGGGACGGTTGTTGAATGGAAGCTTGAGCGGAGTCCAGGAAAACCAGAATATATATTCAATTACGTGTTCTGGGCGTTTAAACCAGCAATTGATGGTTTTTCGCATTGCCGGCCCGTAATATCCATAGATGGCACATATGTCTATGGAAAGTACAATAACAAGTTGTTGATAGGCGTGGCAGTAGATGCTAATGGACATATATTTCCTCTAGCTTTTGATGTTTGTGCCAATGAAAGCACAGAGACGTGGACGCTGTTTTTGAACCACTTGAAAGAGCACGTTGTCAAATAACGTTACGGTATTTGTCTAATATCTGATCGACACGGTGGTATCTTAAGTTCTGTGGAGAACTTGCCTTCCTGGCAAGAACCTTATGCCTACCAGGCAAGAAGACGAGGCAGCCTATCGTTGTTTAATGCGACATCACCCTGAAAAGTGGACTTTGCATGCGGATGGTGGTAGACGATGGGGAATTCTGACTACAAATGTGTCAGAGTCTTTCAACGGGTTATTGAAGTCGGCAAGAGGATTGCACGTCACAGCCATGATTCAGATGCCGTTCAAGCAGATGGCGGAGAGGTTTGTTGAAAGGTCTGCAGCTGTAACGGCATTGATGGAAATGAGTGTTGAATTTATGCTAGTATCGATGAAGATATTTGAGAATTACAGACGGCGAGCACATTGGCATTCATTTTTGCAGTATGATAACGAAAGAAATGTTTTTGAAGTTCGCACCGCTATCCATCAAAATCGAGGGAATAATGTACATACTGTAAATGAATCATCAAGGTAATGCTCTTGTGGAAATGGTCCATCTACCACAAGCTTGCTCACATGCCATCAAGTATTTTCAACATGTTGGTTTTGGTCTAACCAACTATGTTGATCAACAATATAGTGTTGCCAAGTACCTAAACACATATAGTGGGCAGTTGCAGCCAGTAGGTGCTGAGCATTATTGGCCGCCGGAACCAGTTAAAATGGTGTGCAACAAGTCTTATTTGCGTGGAATACAGGTGCAGAAGGAAACGTGTATACGGAACCAAATAGATGTTAGTGATACAGTTTATGTCACGACCCAAATTCCTACTCAGGTCGTGATGGTGCCCAACACCGAGGTCAGGCAAGCCAACAGTAGTTACTAAAGAAATTACTTAAACAAATGAGATGTTCAAACACTTATCAAGTTTTAATTTAAGCAGTCCTTAAATGAAAGTGAGGAAGTGAGGCAATGTAATTTACGGTAACTCAAAAATTGTTGCCAGCATAGAACAGAGTAATATAATGCTAGTGAATCAACTACGTGTGCCAAGACCTAGTGTCACAAGTCCACAGGAGACTAGTGGAATATACAAATAAACGAAATGAATGTACAACTTTCTGAAAGCGGGTAGACAAAAATATCCCAAAAGTAATAGAAACTCCACAGTGTCGCTGAGGAACGCCAGGAAGAGCAGCTCACCGTGTAGTCAAATCCCGGTAGTACTCTCAGCGACAAACACCCAAATGGTGACAAGGTGCAACAACCTCAGAACTTGTACAATTAAGTACAAAAGTTTAGCATGAGTACATATAAACAAATATGTACCCAGTGAGTATCCCGTCTAAACTCGAAGAAGTCGTGACGAGAGGTAGACGTGTTACTCACTAGGGTCGTTATCAATAATATGATTAAATGAATCTAGACAGGAATAACATTTATGGAAAGCAAGTAGACATGGAGCATCAGAATATATAGATAACGATCTACCTGCAAGGGCCAAGTAACAATATTTAATAAAAATCACAATGTGTTTCCCACAAAACAATTGAATTGGTAAGAATAATAATAAGACTCTCAATCAAGCACATAGCATATAATAAGCCAAGGCGTACGGCCGAAGCGACGCAGAAATTTAAATGTGCAATGCCGAGGGTCGAGCGACACGAACTATAGATGCATCTATTACCCCGCTCGTGAATCGATCATGCGACGCGGTTGATATAAATATAAGGCTACCCCACTCACGAATTATACATGCGACACGAGTGCTCGTAGACATACATAGAATTATCAGGAAATTAAGGAATTTATCATGGATTATTCTTAAATTCAGGTATTTAAGCACTTAAAATTACACATAGCTTCCGAAATTCTCATGTCAATTTCAAGGATAATAAGCAACCAGGAACACAAGTAAAGATGCAGGTAAGGCACATAGAGGCATGCTTGTGAAATCCCAAATTCTACCCGACAAAACAAAGTAGTAGCTACGCACGGACTCTCATCACTTTGCGCGTACGTAGCCCCCGCAAATAAGGACAAATTCAATCGTTTACATTTACCTATGGGGACAATTCCCTCTTACAAGGTTGGAAAGGAGACTCACCTCGCGTAGAATTAACTTCCCGGTCAAGAACGCGCTCGAAACTCCAAATCTTACACCCGAAGACTCAAAACTAGTCAAATGATATATAAACGTGTCAATGCATGCTCAAAGTATGGAAATTCCCCTACTTATTTAGTAAATTCACCATTCTTGAAGAAATCCAAAAATGCACTCCCGGGCCCATATGCTCGGATTCCGGAAATGCTCGAAGATAACACTCACCCATAGCCTAAGGGTCATTAATATATAATTTTAATATGATTTCATGGTAGAAAAGTGGTGAAATTCCCTAAAGTTCATCAACCGTAGGTTTTCACTCTAACCCCTTTGATTTCCACTAATTAGATGTTAATTTACCTAAGTTTTGGTGTAATAATCTAACATTTAAATAGAATTTACTTACCTCTTAGTAGCTAGGCTGAATACCCTCTTGAAGGCTCTCAAAATCGCCCATGGAGGAGAAGAAATGGTGAAAAATGGCCAAATCCCGTATTAAATGAGATCGCTGCCTCCAGTGATCTCGCACCTGTGAGCCAAAGGTCGCACCTGCGGAAGTGGCCTAAGAGGCCTGGGGCCACACCTGCGGCGGAAGTCCCGCACCAGCGGGTCCGCGCCTGCGGAGGGAGGTCCGCACCTGCGGTTTGGACCAGCTCTCCTGGGGGTCGCACCTACGGAGCCTTGACCGCAGGAGCGGTCTCGCACCTGCGACCTGGGCAACCGCACCTGCGGTCATACCAGATCTGGTGCACCAGCAGCTGAAGCTACTGGGTTTTGGCTCCGTTTGATGTCCGGGAGGCACCAGGGTCCACCCGAGGCCCCGTGAAATTATACCAACAAGTCCTAAATCATAATACGGACTCGCTCGAGCCTTCGGAACACCCAAAACAACGCTAAATCTCAAAATCACCCCTCAAAACCCCTAGAATCAAACTTAAGAATTTCTAAGTTCTTGAATTCGGTTTTAATGAGCCGAACCGACCTATACCATCCGGAATGACACCAAATTTTGCAGGCGAGTCATGAATGACATAACGAAACTATTCCCTATACGGAATTCCGTTTGGACCTCGATAACATAAAATCACGTTCCAAACTAAATTTCAAACTTAAGGAAACTCTATTTCGCTATTTGGCGTCGAAATGCTCCCGGGTCATCAAAAACCCATTCCGGACATATGTTCAAGTCCGAAATAAGTGTGAATATCTGCTCCGCATGTCCTCCTCGGACTCCCAAGTCGCCTCCTCGACCGGTTGGCCCCGCATCTGGACCTTTACAACATAAATTTTCTTAGATCTCAACTGGCGGTCCTGTCTATCAACAACAGCTACTGGCTCCTCCTCGTAGCCCAAACTCTTATCCAACTGAATAGTACTGAAATCAACAACGTGAGAGAAATCGGTGTGGTATCTCTGGAGCATGGATACGTGGAATACTGGATGGACTCCCGATAAGCTGGGAGGTAAGGCAAGCTCATAAGCAACCTCTCCAACTCGCCTCAATACCTCGAAAGGACCTATGAACCTCGGGCTCAACTTACCCTTATTCCCGAATCTCATAATACCCTTCATCGGCGAAACCTTCAACAGAACCTTATCTCCCTCCATAAATGACACATCACGTGCCCTCTGATCCGCGTAACTCTTCTGTCTGGACTGTGTTGTGCGAAGCCTCTCCTGAATTAACTTCACCTTCTCTAAAGCATCTCTCACCAGGTATACACCATATAACTTAGCCTCACCAGGCTCAAACCACCTGATAGGAAAACGACATCGCCGACCATATAAAGCCTCAAATATCTGGTGTACGCTCCGACTGACCATCAGTCTGTGGATGAAATGATGTGCTGAGATAAACTTGAGTACCTATCTCTCTGTGCAATGCTCTCCAGAAGTGCGAGGTGAAATGAGGACCTCGATCTGATATAATGGACACTGGTACACCGTGCAACCGGACTATCTCTCGAATGTAGATCTGGGCTAGCCTCTCAGAAGTATAAGTAGTGGCCACAGGAATGAAATGCGCCGATTTGGTCAACCTATCCACAATAACCCAAACCGCGTCAACCTTCCGCAACGTCCGAGGCAACCCAACCACGAAGTCCATAGTAATGCGCTCCCACTTCCACTCAGGAATGGGCATCTGCTGAAGTAGGCCCCTTGGCCTCTGGTGCTCATATTTAACCTGTTGGCAATTAAGACACCTAGCCACATAATGCACAATGTCACTCTTCATCCGTCTCCACCAGAAATGCTGCTTCAAATCAAGATACATCTTCGTAGCACCAGGATGAACAGAATACCGCGAACTGTGTGCCTCCTCTAGAATCCTCTGCCTCAAGCCATCAACATTAGGAACACACAATCGACCCTGAAGTCTTAGAACACCATCATCGCCAATAGTAACCTCCTTGGCACCACCCTGAACCATTGTCTCCCGTAGTTCTGCCAAACACGGATCATCGTATTGTGGAGCCTTGATCTCCCCCAATAATGAAGACTGAGCAACCACATGAGCTAGAACTCAACGAGGCTTTGAAATATCTAATCTCACCAAGAGATTGGTCAAGGACTGAATGTCCAAGGCTAGAGGTCTCTCCTCTGCTACAATATAGGACAAACTACCCATACTCTCCGCCTTCCTACTCAAAGAATCTGCTACTACATTCGCCTTGCTCGGATGATAGAGAATGGTAATGTCGTAATCCTTTAGTAACTCAAGCCACCTGCGCTGCCTCAAATTAAGATCCCTCTGTTTGAACAAGTGTTGCAAGCTGCGGTGGCAATACTAGAACTGGTGTTGAAGTCAATGCAGTCTTGAGCTTCTGAAAGCTCACCTCACACTCATCAGACCACTGAAATGGAGCATTCTTCTGAGTCAATCTAGGCAATGGGGCTGCAATGGATGAAACACCCTCCACAAATCGCCGGTAGTAGCCTGCTAGACCCAAGAAACTCCTGATCTCTGTCGCTGAAGTAGGACGTGGCCAACTCTGAACTGCCTCAATCTTCTTAGGATCGACCTTGATACCCTCTCCGGATACCACATGTCCCAAGAATGCCACAGAATCTAACCAAAACTCACACTTGGAGAACTTAGCATATAGCTTCTGTCCTCGCAAGGTCTGGAGCACAACTCTCAAATGCTACTCGTGCTCTTCCAGGCTACGTGAGTAAATCAAAATGTCATCAATGAAGACGATGACAAAGGAATCAATATACGTCCTGAACACCATGTTCATCAAGTCCATAAATGCTGCTGGGGCATTTGTCAAGCCAAAGAACATCACCAAGAACTCATAATGGCCATATCTCGTACGAAAAGCCGTCTTCGGAACATCCGAAGCCCGAATCTTCAGCTGATGATACCTCGATCTCAAGTCAATCTTAGAAAACACCCTGTCACTCTACAACTGGTCGAATAAATCATCAATGCGCGGCAATGGATACTTGTTCTTAATAGTTACCTTGTTCAACTGGCGGTAATCAATGCACATCCGCATAGACCCATCTTTCTTCTTTACAAATAGAACTGGAGCACCCCACGGCGATGCACTCGGCTTGATAAACCCCCTAGCCAACAACTCCTCAAGCTGCTCCTTCAACTCCTTTGGATCCATACAGTACGGGGGAATAGAAATAGGCTGAGTTCCTGGAGCTACATCAATACAAAAATCGATATCTTGATTCGGAGGCATGCCCGGAAGGTCTGAAGGAAAGACATCCGCAAACTCTCGAACAACTGGCACTGAATCAATCATTGGAAACTCCGCGGTGGTGTCCCGCACATAAGCAAGATACGGCAAACAACCCTTCTCGACCATATGTCGAGCCTTTAGGAAGGAAATAACTCTACTGGATGCACTAACTGAGGAACCTCTCCATTCCAGCCTGGGCAACTCGGGCATGGCCAAAGTAACCGTCTTGGCATGGCAATCCAAGATGGCATGATGAGGAGATAGTCAATCCATGCCCAGGATGATCTCAAAATCAACCATGTCGAGCAATAGAAGGTCCGCTCTAGTCTCGAACCCACAAAAGGTGATCACACAAGACTGATAGACCCGGTCTACCACCACAGAATCGCCCACAAGAGTGGACACATATATAGGAGAATCCAAGGACTCGCAAGGAAAACCCAGAAAACAAGCAAATAAGGCTGACACATATGAATAAGTAGACTTGGATCAAATAGCATTGATGCCTCCCTACCACATACTGAAATAGTACCTGTGATCACGGCGTCTGAGGCCACTACATCTGCTCGGGCTAGAATAGCATAGAATTTGGCTAGAGTACCTGAAGACTGACCTCCGCTGAACTGAATAGGAGCTAGCTGAGCTCCCCCTTACTGGCCTCCAACTCTAGGACGACCTCTACCAGCCTGTCCTCCACCTCCGGGTGGACGGGGCATCGGTGCTGAGTATGTGGGCTGGTAACTCCGCTGAACAGCCTTTCCCCAAAGTCTGGGACACGTCCTCCTCATGTGGCCTGAATCCCCACACTCATAGCATCTCACTGGAGGCGTGACCTGCTGCCCTGAGAAGAAGAACCCTGAATAGCTAGGGGACTGTAAGAAACCTCTGGCATAGCACTGAAGTAGGGACTGGGAGAACCCTGATGACCTGAATACCCGCCGGAGGAACCCTGAATGGCTGGTGGGCGGTAAGAACTCTCCGGCATGGCACTGAGATAAGGCCTCACTGGAGCACCACGGGGAGGTGGTAGAGGAGCTGAACGTGGAGGCCTTCTAGGCTGGCCTCTGCTGAACTTTCCCCTGCCCCTGCTTGGGGCACCTCGGAAATCTCCAAAAAATCTAACCCTCTTATTCGGCTGACCCTGCTCTCTGCTCCTCGATTGGTAACCCTCAATCCGGCGAGCTATCTTAACCACAAGCTGATAAGGAGTACCCATCTCCACCTCTCAGGCCATGTTGTCCCTAATACCCGAGTGTAACCCAGCTACGAATCTCCGCACTCTCTCAGCCTCTGTAGGAAGAATCATGAGTGCATGACTGGACAACTCTGAAAACATGGCCTCGTAATCCGTCACTGTCATCTTCCCCTTCTCCAGCTTCTCGAACCGATATCGCATCTCTTCCCTCTCGTAGGGTGGAATATACTTGTCCAGGAATAGCTGAGTGAACTGCTCCCATAAGAGAGGAAGGGAACCTGCTGGCCTACCCAGGATGAATGACTTCCACCATTTGCGGGCCTTGCCCTCTAGCTAAAAAGTAGTGAAATCAACTCCGTGAGACTCCAAAATCCTCATGTTGTGGAGTCTGTCCCTGCACCTATCAATAAAATCCTGGGAATCCTCGCCCATCTCACCCCTGAAGACAGGAGGGTGCAACTGAGTCCATCTATCAAGTAACTTCTGCGGATCTCCGTCCGCGGCTGGTCTAAACTCAGGTGCTACTGCTGGCTATGCTCCACCCTTGGGCAGAGTACCCGGAGTCTGATATACTGCCGCTGCATGACATGCGGCCTGGGTGGTAGGGGTCTGAACTCCCCCTCCCGCCTGAGATGTAGCAGGATCCGCTGGAAATAAACTAACTTGCGTCATAGTATCCATGAACCGCATCATACGGCCCATGACCTCCTGGAAGCCTGGTGCAGTCATAAACTCCATCGGAGTTGGATCTGCTGGGGGCACCTCACCCTTCTCCTCAGGGATAGGATCCTCTGGGGTGCTAATGGAGTAACTCTAGGATGCCCCCGTCCCCTACCTCGGGTCGGTGCCCTCCCCCGGCCTCTGCCACGGCCTCGGACTACAGGGGTAGCGGCATCTCCCGGGCCTGGAATATCAGCTGCACGTGTCCTCCCCATCTGTGAGAGAGTACAAGAATGAGATTTAGTAAGACCATTGACTACACGATAGAATAAGAATAAAGAGAGATTTTCCTAACACCCTGTAGCCTCCCGAAGATAAATACAGACGTCTCCATATCGATCCGCAAGACTCTACTAGGTTTGCCTGTGACTTGTGAGACCTACGTGAACCTAGAGCTCTGATACCATGCTGTCACGACCCAAATTCCTACTCAGGTCGTGATGGCGCCCAACACCGAGGTCAGGCAAGCCAACATTAGTTACTAACGAATTTACTTAAACAAATGAGATGTTCAAACACTTATCCAGTTTTAATTTAAGCAGTCCTTAAATGAGTAAGGAAGTGAGGCAATGTAATTTACGTTAACTCAAAAATCGTTGCCAGCATAGAACAGAGTAGTATAATGATAGTGAATCAACAACGTGTGCCAAGACCTAGTGTCACAAGTCCACAGGCGACTAGTGGAATATACAAATAGATGAAATGAATGTACAACTGTCTGAAAGGGGGTAGACAGAAATATCCCAAAAGTAATAGAAACTCCACAATGCCGTTGAGGAACGCCAGGAAGACAGCTCACCGTGTAGTCAAATCCCGGTAGTACTCTCAGCGACGGACACCCGAATGGTGACCAGGTGCAACAACCTCAGAACCTGTACAATTAAGTNAGACAAAATGAATGTACAACTGTCTGAAAGGGGGTAGACAGAAATATCCCAAAAGTAATAGAAACTCCACAATGCCGTTGAGGAACGCCAGGAAGACAGCTCACCGTGTAGTCAAATCCCGGTAGTACTCTCAGCGACGGACACCCGAATGGTGACCAGGTGCAACAACCTCAGAACCTGTACAATTAAGTACATAAGTGTAGCATGAGTACATATAAACAAATATGTACCCAGTGAGTATGCCGTCTAAACTCGAAGAAGTAGTGACGAGAGGTAGACGTGTTACTCACTAGGGTCGTTATAAATAATATGATTTAATGAATCTAGACATGAATAACATTTATGGAAAGCAAGTAGACATGGAGCATCAGTATATATAGATAACGATCTACCTGCAAGGGCCAAGTAACAATATTTATTAAAAATCACAAGTTTCTTTCCCACAAAACAATTGAATTGGTAAGAATAATAATAAGACTCTCAATCAAGCACATAGCATATAATATGCCGAGGCGTACGGCCGAAGCGACGCAGAAATTTAAATGTGCACTGCCGAGGGCCGAGCGACACGAACCATAGATGCATCTATTACCCCGCTCGTGAATCGATCATGCGACGCGATTGACATAAATATAAGGCTACCCCGCACACAAATTATACATGCGACACGGCTGCTCGTAGACATACACAAAATTATCAGGAAATTCAGGAATTTATCATGGATTATTCTTAAATTCAGGGATTTAAGCACTTAAACTTACACATAGCTTCCGAAATTCTCATGTCAATTTCAAGGATAATAATCAACCAGGAACACAAGTAAAGATGCAGGTAAGGCACATAGAGGCATGCTTGTGAAATCCTAATTTTTACCCGACACAACAAAGTAGTAGCTACGCACGGACTCTCGTCACTTTGCGCGTACGTAGCCCCCGGAAATAAGGACAAATTCAATCGTTTACATTTACTTATGGGGACAATTCCCTCTTAAAAGGTTGGAAAGGAGACTCACCTCGCGTAGAATCAACTTCCCGGTCAAGAACGCGCTCAAAACTTCAAATCTTACACCCGAGGACTCGAAACTAGTCAAATGATATATAAACGTGTCAATGCATGCTCAAAGTATGGAAATTCCCCTACTTATTTAGTAAATTCACCATTTTTGAAGAAATCCCAAAATGCACCCCCGGGCCCACATGCTCGGGTTCCGGAAATGCTCGAAGATAACACTCACCCATAGCCTAAGGGTCATTAATATATAATTTTTATATGATTTCATGGTAGAAAAGTGGTAAAATTCTCTAAAGTTCATCAACCCTAGATTTTCACTCTAACCCCTTTGATTTCCACTAATTAGATGTTAATCTACCTAAGTTTTGGTGTAATAATATAACATTTAAATAGAATTTACTTACCCCTTAGTAGTTAGGCCGAATACCCTCTTGATGGCTCTTAAAATCGCCAATGGAGGAGAAAAAATGGTTAAACATGGCCAAATCCCGTATTAAATGAGATCACTGCCTCCAGGGATCTCGCACCTGCGGCTCGAGGACCGCACCTGCGGAAGTGGCCTAGGAGGCTTGGGGCCGCACCTGCGAAGGATGTCCCGCACCAGCGGGTCCGCCCCTGCGGAGGGAGGTCCGCACCTGCGGTTTGGATCAGCTACCCTGGGGTTCGCACCTGCGGAGCCTTGACCGCAGGGGCGGTCTCGCACCTGCGACCTGGTAACTGCACCTGCGGTCACACCAGATCTGGTGCATCAGCAGCTGAAGCTGCTGGGTTTTGGCTCCGTTTGATGTCCGGGAGGCACCTGGGCCCACCCGAGCCCCCGTAAAATTATACTAATAAGTCCTAAATCATAATATGGACTCGCTCGAGCCGTCGAAACACCCAAAACAACGCTAAATCTCAAAATCAGCCCTCAAAACCCCTAGAATCAAACTTAAGAATTTTTAAGTTCTTGAATTCGATTTCAATGCGCCGAACTGACCTATACCACCTGGAATGACACCAAATTTTGCAGGCGAGTCATGAATGACATAAGGGAACTATTCCCGATCTCGGAATTTCGTTCGGACCTTGATAACATAAAATCACGTTCCAAACCAAATTTCAAACTTAAGGAAACTCTATTTCGCTATTTGGCGTCGAAATGCTCCCGGGTCATCCAAAACCCATTCCGGACATACGTACAAGTCCGAAATCATCATACGAAGCTACTGGAATCGTCGAATTTCGATTCCGATATCGTTTACGCAAAATGTTGATCGAAGTCAAACTTGGCTTTAAAAGCCAACCTTAAGGAACCAAGTGTTCCTATACTATTTCCAACACTTTCAAATCCCGAACCACCCGTCCCCGAAAGTCACAAATCACGATAAGCCATTATAGAAAGTCTTATTTAAGGGAACGGGGTCCGAATACGCAAAACGACCGGTCGGGTCGTTACATTTTATGCGCGCAAATGTGGTATATGCTCCAAACAGGACATGACCGTCGAAAATGTCCTTCAGCTGATTTGGGTGGCAATAGTAATCAAGCTCGTGGTGGGTGTTCTTATAGTCTACCTAACTATCAATGAGTTTATATTGTAATAATTAGTTGTTTTGTTTATTTTAGCAAGATTTATGAAATAAAATTAAGTTTGTTAATTATAATTTGAACTTTTCCTTTTTAGTTTTTTAAATGATAATTTAATAAAATTATATATTCGAAAGCTGCCCAAATATTTTGTACCCATCATAATCTTTAACACGCAAAGCATAGCGCGATTAAATACTACGTTATGTGTATGTATAACACGATTAAATTCTACGTTATGTGTGTTGTCTTGTCGAACTGAAAAAGCTGACCAGCCGACATAAAGCTGTTTTGTACACATCATAATCTTTAGCACGCAAAGCATAGAGCGATTAAATACTACGTTATGTGTATGTATAGCGCTGTTAAATACTACGTTATGTGTCTTGTATTTCCTATAAATAATGAGCTCATTCTAGTTATTTTGTGCGCTAAAAAATAACTAATAGCAAATCTTTCAAGAAAAGCAAGGTTTTTTTTAACGCACAAATGTCTCAACCTCTTTATGTACCAAGGTGCAAGTGTGGAAAAAGAAGCATGATGCAAAATTATTGGGATAATGGTGATGTTGGACGCCGCTAGTGGCACTGTGTGAACCAGTTTTATAAGGTTCCCGATGAACCTATTTGCGATTTTGAGGTATGGGTTGATGAACCTTGTTATCAGGAATGCTACAAAGAATCTTTGCAGCATCTTCATAATTTATGTTTAAAATAGTGGGCACGTGAAAGAGAACATAAAAGAGATGTTGCGGAGTTGAAGGCGAAACTGAAGGAGGTAAAAGAAGAAAAAAATAAGCTGGAAGAACAATTTAAGTGGTTGGAGCAGAGAATAATGGGCGGCGGCAGTGACTAAACTGGCGTTGTATGTGTTTAGTGTATTACTTTAATTTTATGTTTCCTGTGTCATGTATTTTTATTAGTTGTAATGAATTTTAATTATGTTAAGGTGCTATGTTTGTGTTTGTGTTGTAGTAATGAATTTTAATTATTGTGTTTGTTTGATGGTGGCCTCGTCAATGGGCAAGTGGAAAGTGTGCGTCTCTGGTCGCCACCGCTCAATCAACGCCGTAATCAAAGCCCAGTCGAGCTGCATCCGACCGATCTGAATAATCCTATAGAATCCCGTGTCCTGCAGGCGCTGGACTACACGGGGATGGAGATCTCTACCCCTCAAAAAATCCCACAGATCGTCCACTCTCCTAGCGCGGAGAGTTTGGGACAGTAACTCTCCGTCCCATATATGGGCGGACCTATGATCGCCCTTTAGGACTAATAGCTCACGATAGTAAGGGCCGGGATATATAGGCGGTACGTCCATGTCGTCAAATGTAAATTAAAACAACATTAATTGTATGTTTAATCTGTAAATTAAATAACTAATTGTTTGAGTTATATAATTTTTAAAGTTATACAATATTTAAATGGACATGGTATATATATCTATTGGGTTCCAGACTCGATATTTGAGGCACAACAGTACCAAACAATCATTAATAATTATGTGTGTCAAATTCAATATTTTTATAATTTGGTGTGTTTGTTTTATAATTAAATTATTAATTTTTACTTATTTAATTGTACAAAGTATATATACCTATGGGTTCCAGGCTCGATATATTGAGGCCCAGTAGCACCAAACTATCTAAGTCCAGATATTAACAAAAAAATTATTTCTCAATTTTACATCTTTTTAGAACATTAATATCTAAGTCCGGATACATATAACTCACTAGTTTCGCAAATAAAATTAAAAAACACATAGAAATACATTCAAATCAACTAATATGCAATATTATACAAGTTTCGACATAAAATAAAGCGAAATATCTCGAATTGGTATTTTCTGAAAGAAATTTGGTTGAAAATTTTAGTTCAAAAGAGTGAAACCACAATAATACGATACTCCGTAACGATGTGGGACCTACGTTCTTAGCTTTTTGTGTGACGGGAGGGGCCCACAATTGTTTTTTAAGGCGAAATGGGGAGGGGGGACCAAAACCAGTGGGAATTTTTTTTAAAATGGGGGAGGAATGTTTCTGTCGTGGGGAAGAAGAAGGGAGGGTTAAAAAAATAAGTATAACGTCTTAATTCTCAGCGCTACACCTGGCAGTCAAATCGCTCCAGGTATAGCGCACAGTTTTCCAGCGCTATACATGTATAACGCCCAAATTTCATGTGCTATAGCTTAACGGCAAAAGTTACCGTTAAGGTATATCGTACAGAATATGGGCGTTATATATAGTATTGTAACCATTTTTTTTTTATATTTATTAATTTTTTTTTGTCCAAAAAGATATTATTTTGGTTTCTGCTTCCAATACTTGTCTCTGTCAAAATGATTGGTATAACACTCAAAGCATAGATGTCAAAAAGATAAAACCCAACATTAACTTAATACCACATGCATTTAATTTCAATGCCAAAGTAACAAGAAAAAAAAATGGAGAGGACCTTAAATAATCCAACCAACAAAATATGATTTTTTTTCTATATTAGAAGAGAAGGTTTTTCGACATGTCTGCTTAGTGTCTTTTTAAAAAAGCTTGAGGGTAGTTCGGTCATTTAGCATCAGCTCACTTTTTCGTTCCTCACATATTACGTGTAGCTTTCTTGGTTTCTTTCTCAGCCACCGCATCCTTTTTCCCGTCTTCAGCCCCAACGATAATATCTTGGAAAAGAGACCTTTTATTGCACTTAATCTTCTTCCCTGATTGGTGTTTAAATCTCAGGTGTAGTTTCCTTTCAATCTCTTCCCAATCCCCAAATATGTGCTATTCTTGCTGAGATGTTCTGCCCTCCAACACTTAATAAGGACTATGATGACGAGGAAGAGTGGTTTCAGTCAATTTTCAAGTGAAGAAGATGCCATTACAATCAATATCATCTTTGTACAGAGAATCGGACGACCTGCTCATATATGATAGTATTACCCTAGGTGGTTTTCTTTTTCAATTCTACACCCCGTTTTCCTTTATAATTTATAATAATTGATGATGCATGCTAGAAGCTCCAGTTCTCTCACTAATGGAAGTTACTTTTTCCCTCTTCATTCTCTATGCTTTCTTTCTTTTCCACTTATTTCTGCTCTTTATTTCTCCGTTATCGTCAAAATTTCTCATTTTTGGTCTCAATTTATCTTTGGTGACTGCTATATTTTCAGGTTTTGTGAGTTTTTCACCATTTTTTCTTTCTTTATTGCGTGTTCTTTTGGTTAATTTTTGGTGCATTTTGTACATGAATATCAATATCTAATTTGCACATCATATTTATCTCTATCCTTCAGAATTATTAGTGCAAACTTCATAAATCATGAACTCCAATTTTGAACCTATTAATATTGGTCCAACCTTCAAGGATGCCCATACTTCCGAAGCATATTATATTCATCGGCTACTTGCTCCACGCCATCGATTTCTCCAGCAAACTCATGATAAAGTCGGATTGGGAGTTCGCTCACGCTATGGCTCTTGTGTTGCTCTTTTGATGAAACAGAGCCGATAAGAGGGAGAAGAAGACATAAGAGAAGTAGCAGCTGCAACAAAGAAAGAAGTTAAAAGCGTATATTGTAGATAGCCGATCATTTCCGGTACTGCTTGACTAACTGGTTTAATTATATGAAATTTGATTTCGTCTGGTACGTCTCAAATTTATTTCCTTAAGAGAAAAAAAGGGAAGTTAACTGTTTGGCACATTGAAGTTTGAGTAGTATGTGGAATTTGTTATACATTATTATCTTAGTGTGGTAAACTATGTTCTCTTGTTATAAGCAGCTCATAGCGTCTATCTAAAACGGGTCGGACAGCTAAGCTGTAAAATTTTAATGTGCAAATGCTGGCAATTTTCAAGTGAAGAAGATGCCATTCTTGTAGATTTTTGTCTAAAGTTGGTTTTCCACTAGGGGCTCAATATGGTATGTCACTAAACTTGAGAGATCATTCTATTTGTAAAAAATATAGCCTCATACGTGTACAAATTTTGGATGACTTAGCCAACCAGGTGGACTAAATAAAACATCACGCGTGGACACGGGATAAAAAGGTACGGTCAATACAAGGAATTAGCCACGGAAAGATCATCAAAGAAGAAGAGACACGGTCACAACGAATCCGGACGCAATAATAGGCCGATTCGAAGATCAGCAATCAATGTCTTGTACGTTATGTAACTCCTAAAATAACAGTTACTATTCATCATTGTAACGCCTCATAAATGTAATAATTAAGCATTAAATAGGCTATCATGACAGAAATACAAACGTTGTACTAGGAGAGCATCCTTATAAAAGGGATAAAAAATGTAACAAACTGGATCATCTGATTTCGGGGATACTAAGCTATTTTATTCTTTATTGCTCTCGAAATTATTGCTACTTTATTATTTATCTAATTCGATTATCAGTAATCCGAGTTTTATCCTAAATTAAGCTTTAGTCAAAAGATCTTACTTTTTGATTAAACAAATTGGTTTCGTTACCGGGAATCTGATAATCATCATTTTCGCTACCAATTGATATCCTTAAAATCATGTCGAATCTCAACAACAACAACGTCAGCAACAATGACGATAACAACCAGCAAAGAAGTGAAACCCCAGTTTCAACTCCTCCTCGAGCTTCGAGGGAACCATCTCCTGAAAGAGCTAACAATCGTAACAATAATGAACAACCGGTGGAATCAGATCAAATAAGGCAAATGATTGTTGAATACGTGGGACAGGCTTTGCGAGAATTTGCAAGAGGATTACCACAAGTACCTCTAGTACCACCAACATTGCCTCTGAATAATACAATTCTAGTAGAAGATTTGCAAGCGGGGTTAACAAATTCAACCAGGAATGAAACTCTCAATACACTTCCTGAAACACGACCAGGTACGACTAGTAATTCAGAATTACAAAATTTATTATTAACCATGCAGAAGCAGATGAAAGAACAAAACGATCGCATCGAGCAAATCCCTGGTGTTCCACCTATTAACAAAGGAATTGACATCGATAGGTACTCTCAACAACCTTGGAAGCCAAGTGCAACCCCATTACTTATACCCAAGAAGTTTAGAATGCCTGATATCCCCAAATACGACGTTACAACCGACCCATGTGACCACGTTACTACTTTCACCACTGGAGTAAAAGGCAATGATTTGACAAAAGAGGAAATAGAATCAGTCTTTGTCAAAAAATTCGGAGAAACACTCACAAAAGGAGCCTTAACCTGGTATTCTCTTCTCCCTGAAAACTCTATAAATTCTTTTGCTGAACTTGCAGATTCGTTTATAAAAGCACATTCTGGTGCACAAAAAGTTGAAAAA
>ML265938.1:0-14845 GCA_005239495.1 Nicotiana undulata | reverse complement strand
GGGGGGGGGTGAGGGGAATGGTTTAATTTTTATAGCAAATTTGGGGATGTAAATGATTTTCACCCATTATAAATTGGTGTTAGGCTAATGAATCCTACCTGACTCTCTTGTCATATATTTTCAGTAATTGATTATGATTAAAAAATAAATATTTAAATACAATACATCTGTCATATTACATTTTTTTTTATGCTAAAATATTTTCACGTGTAATGTGTCATGTTGACGATTAATTTTTGTCGATTCGTATGTATGTATATTTTTACAAGCATAATAAGAAAGTATTATTATGTGATATTATGTATAACCTTTTGTCCTAATATTAATTTTAGGTGCGAAATCGTAATGACCCGGCCGTTCGTTTTGAGCATTTTCATCCTGTTATGCTATTCGAAGTCTTGAGTAGCATCGTTTTATGTATTGTGACTTGTGTGAATCGTTGGTTTTAGTTTTTATGTCAATTAAAATTTATAAGGAAGAATGATTCTCAACAAGAAAGCTTTAAATTTGGAAGAATTGACCAAGTTTGACTTTTTGTGAATTTGACCCCGCAATGGAGTTTTGATGGTTTTGATAGGTCTGGATGGGAATTTGACCCCAGAATCGTCGGTTTTGGATGTTTCTAGAAGGTTTCAACACAAATTTGCGAAAATTGGGAATTTACAGGTTTGGAAAATTCAAAAGTTTAACAGAGAGTTGACTTTGTCGATATCGGGATCGGATTGTGGTTACGGGAGTTGGAATAGCTTCTTATGTCATTTGGGACTTGTGTGCATAATTTTGGTTCATTCCGGATTGATTTGCTATGTTTCGGCACGATTATTGAAGTTGAAAAGTTTAAAGTTTATATATTTCGATTTGAGGTGTGATTCGTCGTTTCGATGTTGTTATGTGTGATATGAGGCCTTGAGTAGGTCCGTTTTATGTTATGGGACTTGTTGGTATACTTGGATGGGGTTCCGAGGGGCTAGGGTGGGTTTCAGATCGATTTCAGACCATTTTTCTGCATGTTTTCACTGCTGGTAGCTGCTGTTTGCTGGTGATTCAGACCTTCTTCGGGATCGCATAGTGTATCTGTTACACCCCCTATTTTCGTACGTGAAAGTACGCCAGAAGTAAATTGATGAAAGCTCGGAAATGAGATGTACATCCTGCATTTTTATACATTAAAGTTTCGTCGTAAGTTAATCGGCGTAAGTTCGGGAATGAGATTACATTGGGATTGTAAGTATTACGCTATTTCGAACAAGTGATAGGTAAATTCGTGAAGGTGAGAGAGTAAGCAAATCGAAGAAAATGAGTTTCGTCGAAGTGTGGCTTTCGTGATAAAATACGGTCCAAGCCATAGTACCTCGTATTTATGGACTAGTATCATACAAGGTACCACATTACTATGATAGTAAGGTGTATAAGGTATGTTAGAAGTGAGTAGTATTTTAAGTAAGTTAAGGTGATTCTTAATTATGTTAATAATTGGGTAATTAATAATTTTTAGTGGGAGATTAATTAAAATATTTGGATAATTAGAGAACCTCACGTGGCAGCAAGCCACCCCAAGATCCATGACTCTTAAGTCATTAGGAAAGGTGGCAATTAAAGTGTGATGGCCCAAAGGATCATTTTATGAATTAAGACACTATTCTAGGCTCAGTAGCCTTAAAAAGACTAAATTTAATTATATCGATTTGCGTGCGCAGTTCGGGCGTGAATCCGGAAAGCTTTTATGTGAAAATATGAGAAATAGTAATTTCTAGAGTTAAAAATATAGTTTTAGTTGACTTTGGTCAACATTTTGAGTAAACAGACCCGGATATGTGTGACGACAATCCCGGGAGGTCCGCTGTAAAATATGGGACTTGGGCGTATGCCCGGAGTTGAATTCCGAGGTCCCTAGCCTTGGAAAACAATTTTTGAAGAAAATTATTGTACTTGTTATTATAGGAGATAAAGAAATGAAATAATTTGTGAAATTGTTGGTATCGGGCCTGTATTTTGGTTCTGGAGGCCGGAACAAGTTTGTTATGATATTTAAGTCTTACCTATGAAATTTGATGAGAATCGGAGTTTATTTGACGTGATTCGGACGTCAGGTTGAAAAGTTAGAAAATTTGAGTGTTCTTGAGAAAATGATGATTTTTGAGGTTAAATTTGTAGTTTCGATGTTATTTTGATGATTTGATCGCACGTCAAGTCCGTATGGTATTTTTAGACTTGCGTGCATGTTTAGTTTGGAGCCCCGAGGGCTCGGACGAGTTTCAGGTAGGCTAAGGAGTGTCTTGATTTAGAAAAAATGGCGCAGCTGATATCTGGTGTTGGCAGGCCTCTGATATCGCATATGCGAGATCAGGCTTCGCAAAAGCGAAGACCTGGGCCAGCCTCAGATCTTGTAAATGCGAACTTCCCATATGTCGCAAATGAGACAATTTCATCGCATTGCGATGGCTGCTAAAATTCGAAGGTATCGCTTGGACCTCCTTCCCTAGACACGGTTATAAATAGTGAGCCCAGTTATCATTGAGAGGGACATGAATTTCTTGGCTACCTTACACTACTTATAATACAAAGCTTAATAACCGCACCCTGTTAAAACAGATTTTAGACGGGGTTTTCACCTCTCTTTCAATTTTCTCAAACCCTAAACCTCCATAGGCGATTTGCCAAAGAGCCAAACTTCTCCAAATCATTGGTAAGTGATCTCTAACTAATTCCTTTCATTCCTAAACAACTTTTAACAAGATTTCAACTTACAATCTAAAGTTTTATGGTGAAAATTGGGATTTAGACCTCGAATTGAGGTCAGATTCCAAAACCAATTGTATATCTGTGCTCAGGGTATAATGGGTAAACGAGTTTTGGTACCTCGAGTTTAGACCTAGTGGGCCTGGGGTCGATTTTCATATTTGGTTGGGAAAACTTAAGAAAATCATGATTTTTCATTAAAAATAACACCTTTAGCACTAATTAATGATGTTAAACCAATTATGATTAAATACGAGTGAGTTGAAGGCCAATTCTAAAAGAAAAGAAGTGCTTGAGCTGTGAGTGGCCTGCGAATTCGTGGTAAGTGTTGTGTCTAACATTAGTTTAAAGAATAGGTATTGTGTGGCTATTCGTTACATGTTTTGTTGCTAAATGCAATGTATAGGTAAGGTAACGAGTACCTATACGTTGTGGTCAGGTCATAACCTTTGAGTGAAAGTAAATTCTTGTTATTTTGGTTGTTTTAGAGTATATTACATATGGTTATTGTTGTCATTGAAATGTTAGAAGGTTAGTATTCGATTCCATCAAGATGGATAATATTGTGAATACTGAGTTGAGATTGAAAATGACAAATGACGATAGAAACTATGTTGAAACACTTATTTCTTGTGAAATCCTTTGTGAATATTGAATTGAGATTGAAAGAATAAATGATGATAGAAACTATGATGAAATATCGATTTCCTGTGAAATCCCTCTTTGTATGTTGTTATTGATTCTGTGATTGGTAAGGAAGAGTGTAAAGCACGAAGGGTGATGCCGTGCATGGTTCAATTTATATTATATTATGAGGAAGAGTGTAAAGCACGAAAGGTGATGTCGTGCATGAATTATCTATATTGTGAGGAAGAGAGTAAAAGCATGAAGGGTGATGTCGTGCATTCATATTCATTATATGGTAAGGATAAGAGTAAAAGCACAAAGGGTGATGCTGTGCATTCTACTTATCGTTTGGTGAGGCTGAGAGTAAAAGTAGATGTTGTTGGTTGTACTGATACTACACTCTGTACTTCTTGTGCACATCCAGGTTCCGATCAGAGATGATTCTTTGAGCATAGTTGAACATTTACAAGGAGAAACGAGGTAGATCTGCTGGCGTCCGCAGATTCCTGGAGTCTTCTCCTATTTATTTAGATATTGTTTTATTTCATTCAAAACAGAGATACATTTCTTTCATCCCAGTTATTTGTAGTATTCTTTAGTAGCTCGTGAATTGTGACACCAGACCCTGGGTATTTTTATGGTTATACATTTAGTTCGTGGTTCGGTTTAATCCTTCGGATATTATTCATGAAGTCATCTATTGGAAAGTATTAGTATTCCTTTTGTTTTAAATTGTTCTGTTATGTATAAGTAAACTTTTAAGAGAAGATAATCAAAGAAGTTCTAACAATGGCTTGCCTAGCAAGTGTGGTGTTAGGCGCCATCACGATCCCGAGGGTTGGGAATTTGGATAGTGACAAGTTGGTATCAGAGCACTGGGTTGCCTAGGTCTCACAATTCACGAACAAGCTTAATAGAGTTTGAAGGATCGGTACGGAGACGTCTGTACTTATCCCTCGGAGGATATAAAGTTAATAAAAAACTCATTTGTATTTCTACTCTATCGTGCGATTCTAGTTATCTCAAATACTGATTTGGACTCTTCTATTCTCTCACGAGATGGAGAGAACAAGTGCTTTCTCTTCCGCTGACCAACAATCCGGTCTTCTAGCAGCAACAACTCCTACTAAGGGCAGAGGACGAGGCCATGTAAGAGGCCGAGGTAGGGCCAGGACCTAGCCCATTGCTCAAACAGCAACCCGAGTTGTGGAGCCCTAAATCGAGATTAATGAGGGGGTTCCAGCTCAGACCGTTCCAGCGAGACCAACTTAGGTCCCAGAGGGGTTTATTGCCACCCTAGTGCTTCAAGAGGCTTTGGTCCGGTTAGTGGGCATTATGGAGACTGTAGCCCAGACTAGCACATTCCCCGTGGCTGTGACCACATCTCAGGCTGGAGGAGGGATTCAGACTCCTGTTACCCACACTCCTAATCAGACTACTCCTCAGGTTCAGACCTCAACAGCTAATCCAGTCGGGGTAATTCAGCAAGTTGTTGCAGTGCCTCCTGTTGATCGAGCAGCTATGTCTACCGATGCTTTGTGGAGATTGGACAGGTTTATCTTGATATCTGTCATGAGGTACTTCATAATATGGGTATTTTGGAGACCAATGGGGTCGACTTTGCTGCTTTTTAGATGACTGGTTCAGCTAAGAAATGGTGGAGGGATTATTTGTTGACTAGACCAGCTGGGTCACCTGCTTTGACTTGGGATAAGTTTTCGCATCTTTTTCTAGAGAAGTTTTTGCCTGTTACTACTAGAGAAGAGTAGCGCCGTCAGTTTGAGCGTCTTCAGAAGGGAAGCATGATTGTCACCCAGTATGAGCATCATTTTGTGGATCTGGCTCGACATGCTATTCTTTTGTTGCCCACATAGTGAGAGAGGATCAGGACATTTATTGAGGGCCTTGCTCTGCCAATAAGGTTGCAGATGGCTAAGGAGACATGAACCGAGATTTCCTTTCAGGATGCGACCAATGTGGCCAGGAGAGTTGAGATGGTTCTTGGATTGAGAGGTCAGATGTCAGAGATCAGACAAGAGACCTCGCCATTACGGTGGATTACGTGGTGCCTCATTTGGATGCGGGGTTAATTTCAATAGAGGCCATTCTTCCAGGCCATTCCATTCAACACCACATGCTTCACGTGGTACCCCAAGTGGTCTTGCTCTTACTTGCCTTATTCTGAGAAGCCAGCTCCTATCAGTGTACCTCCTCTTCAGAGTGCTCAGGGTGGTTATACTAGTCGACATGGTCAGTTTGCCGACCAACAGTCTCAGCAGCCGAGGTCTTGTTACACTTGTGGTGACCCGAGGCACATTTCTAGATATTGTCCTCGTGCGTCGGATAGTTCTCAGTATCAGGGTTCTCGTGCTATAGTTCCGGCACCAGCTGCTGCACCACCTACCCAGCCAGCCAAGGGTAAGGGTCAGGTAACCAGAGGTAGGGCCAGATTCCTAGAGGTAGAGGTTAGGCCGCTAAGGGTGGAGGTCCACTTATCAGAGGTCCTCCCAGAGAAATAGTTCAGGGTGGTGGAGCCCAGCCCTGACTGTATGCATTCCCACCTAGACCTGAGGCGGAGTCCTCCGATGCTGTTATTACAGGTATCATTTTGGTTTGCAATAGAAATTCCTTAGTTTTGTTTGATCTGTAGTCTACTTATTATTATGTGTCAACATCTTTTGCCTCGTATTTGGTTGTGCCCCGTGATTCCTTGAGTGTCCCTATTTATGTGTCTACACCCGTAGGGGATGTTATTGTGGTAGATCGTAAGTATCGTTTGTAAGTAGTAGTCATTAAGGGTCTTGAAACTAGTGTAGACCTTTTGCGTCTTGACATGGCCGATTTTGATGTCATATTGGGCATGGATTGGTTGTCACCTTATTATGCAATCTTGGACTTCCACGCCAAGACAATTACATTAGCTTTGCCGGGATTGCCTCGATTGGAGTGGAAAGGGACTCATGGTCATTCTCCCAGCAGAGTGATTTCTTATGCCAAGGCTCGTCGCATCATAGAGAAGGGGTGTTTGGCCTGTTTGGCTCATATTCGTGATTCTGATGCTGAAGATTCTTCGATAGATTTGGTGCCTATTGTTTGCGAGTTTCCCGGGGTGTTTCCTTCAGACCTGCCGGGAATGCCACCCGACAGGGATATTGTTTTTTGCATTGATGTGGCTCTGGGCACTCAGCCTATTTCTATTCCTTCATAGCGAATGGCCCCATAAGAATTGAAAGAGTAGTTGCAAGACTTGCTTGATAAGGGTTTAATTAGACCCAGCATCTCGCCCTGGGGTGCCCCGGTTTTGTTTGTAAATAAAAAGGATGGATCGATGAGGATGTGTATAGACTACCGACAATTGAATAAAGTTACTATGAAGAACAAATATCCATTGCCGAGAATTGATGCTTTATTTGATAAACTTCAGGGTGCCAGTGTGTTTTCGAAAATTGATTTGAGATCGGGCTACCATCAGTTAAAGATTAAGGCATCCGATGTTCCTAAGATAGCCTTTCGGATGAGGTATGGGCACTATGAATTTTTGGTGATGTCCTTTGGCTTGACTAATGCCCCATCAGCCCTTATGGACTTGATGAATCGGGTTTTAAAGCCTCATCTGGATTCTTTCGTAATTGTGTTCATTGATGATATTCTAATATACTCTCGTAGCCGAGAGGAGCATGAACAACACCTTCGTATAGCGCTCCAGACTTTGAGTGATAATCAATTGTATGCAAAATTTTCAAAGTATGAGTTCTGGTTAGATTCGGTAGCTTTCTTGGGTCATATCGTATCGGCAGAGGGTATTCAGGTGGATCCTTAGAAGATAGAGGTAGTCAAGAACTAGCCTAGACCCACTACAGCCACGGAAATTAGGAGCTTCTTGGGTTTGGCGGGTTATTACCGTCGTTTTGTGGAGGGGTTTTCATCTATAGCAGCCCCAATGACTAAATTTACTCATAAAGGTGCCCCATTTAAATGGTCGGACGAGTGTGAGGTGAGATTTCTGAAGCTCAAGACAGCCTTGACATCAGCACCGGTGTTCGTATTACCATCAGGTTCAGAATCTTTCACAGTATATTGTGATGCTTCCCGGGTTGGGCTTGGAGCAATATTAATGCAGGAGGGCAGGGTGATTGCATATGCTTCTCGGCAGTTGAAAGTTCATGAGAAGAATTACCTTGTCCATGATCTAGAGTTGGTAGCCATTGTCCACGTATTGAAAATTTGGAGGTACTATCTTTATGGTGTGTTGTGTGAGGTTTTCACAGATCATCGCAGTCTCCAATACTTGTTCAAGAAAAAGGATCTTAATTTGAGACAGAGGAGATGGTTGGAGTTATTTAAGGTTTATGACGTCACTATATTGTATCATCCGGGGAAGGCCAATGTAGTGGTCGATGCCTTATGTAGGAAAGCGGTAAGTAGGGGAAGCCTTGCATTTATTCCTTTCGGTGAGAGACCGTTAGATTCAGACAATCAGACTTTGGCTAATTAGTTCGTGAGGTTGGATATTTCGCCCAGCAGTGTTTTAGCTTGTACAATCGCTCGGTCTTCTCTATTTGAGCGTATCAGAGATCGGCACGATGATGACCCGCATTTGATGGTTTTTAGGGACACAGTTCGTCGTGGTGGTTCGAAGAAGGTTACAGTTGGAGATGACGGTGTTTTGAGGAAGCAGGGTCGTATATGTGTACCTAATGTTGATAGCCTTCGTGAGTTGATCCTTGATGAGCCTCACAGTTCTAAGTATTCTATTCACCCGGGTGCAGCCAAAATGTACCAGGACCTGCGACAGCACTATTGGTGGAGAAGGATGAAAAATGACATTGTTGCTTATGTGGTTCGTTGTTTGAATTTCCAACAGGTAAAGTATGAATATCAAAGACCCGGTGGTTTGCTCCACTAGATAGAATATCCTGAGTGGATGTGAGAGCGTGTCACTATGGACTTCGTTGTTGGACTCCCACGGACTCAGAGGACTAACTTGCGACGAAATTTAACATACGTAAATGTGGGATGTAACATCTCATTTCCGAGATTTTATCAATTTATTTATGGCGTACTTTCACGTACGAAAATATGTGGTGTAACATTCTCATAACCCATAGATCTTGACTAATGCACTTATCATTCTCATAACCCATAGATCTTGTGAATACTTTAGTACTCCTCTCGCCATCTAGGCAACTATTTTATGAACGAATCCCAAAGGCCAGGGCATTCCTCCCTTTAAGCCTCTTTCTCACACCACGACTCGTGGTCGGAATCTTTCTAATCTTGTAATTGTATCTACCTTTTATCATGCAGGATGTACGACTCTGACTTTGTAAGTGCGCCTACGCGACTATTCTCTCCTTTTTCCTCCATCTTTAAGCCAATCTCTAGGCCTCACTTTGTGAACTTATACAGAGCTTAATAAGTTGTCCCTCTGGGCATCTATAGGTATACTAAAGTTCTTTGCTCGGTACTTTGTCGAACTTACAAATATTGTTATATCTTATCTCATAGACCTGGTTATTCATCCGTATAAATTTACTGCATCTAGGTAGGTCATACTATACCATAACTCTTACCAAGGTTTTTATCAAGCTCTGCTACCCAATTCCAGGTTACTCTCTCGCTTCTTATCATAGGTGAATAAATCCAAGTCCTTCAATGATTCCTTATTATTGTTTATATAAAGGATGGAATCTGTATATCCTCTCATACGTTTGAACTTTATCCATCTATTGTCGATTTACCTTAACATTGATCCATAATCTACCACTGATAACTTGGCCTCTTATGTAACACTACAACTAGGGCTTACGCCTCATCGGGGACATCTGAAGTAATTAGACTAATCCACCTAGAGGGGAAATACTATACTTCCATAATCGTATTTCATAACATCCCAATGTGATTAACTTACGTGGTTATTTTAATCATGTACAATTCGTGAAATTCCTTTTTTGTTCTTCAACAAATCATTACTCAATCGAAGGCCCAAACTTCGTCCTTTACTTGTCACAATTACACCCTCGTTATATTACCAGGGCAGCATTCCAGTTCTTCTAAATGCTACTTGTCTTGGACTTATTTGAGTTCATTCAGGCAATACTGATCTTTCTACAACTTAGAGAAACCATCAACTCTGTTGTTTTCATGGGCTTGATCCTGAGGACTTATCCATTTTCATCACCTCCTCACTCCCCCTTTCTTATCCTTACTCCTATCTTCCTAAAATCTTGTTGCTTTACCATACTTTAGCTTCCTTACTCACAACCTTCCTTCAACTTGCTTGCACCACATATTTCCTTGTGTTATTTTAGAATATCAAGCGAGACATTACATCATCTCTAACTCTTCTTTATTCTCTTGGCTAAATCTCTCGGTACCTAGAAACCATAGGCTGGAAGATATGCTACTGACGATGCCGTTATTATTCTTGGATACTAACTCCCCGCACTTGTAGCCTTTTATCACAAAATTGGACTATTCACAACCTTCTACATTTGAGTTTCGTATGTTTTTCACTTTTACCTTACTACCTTAAACTCTTGCATCGTATCTTCTATTTCTTTCATGACCTCCCTTCCACATAGGTATAAATCACGCCCATAACTTTAAGCTCTATTATAATACTTGCACCTCTGGTGTATCCACAATTCAGTGGGAGCTTCGTACTGACTTCTTATGAGGCTGTTACTTTTCTAACTGGATTTATCGTATGGACGTTATAGAATATAGTTGTTGCACTTTCTGTCTTGTACCTCTTATATTAAGAGTGATCCTGTAATGTTCTCAATCATGTGGTCTATAATTTTGTGGGTCCAATAATCAGACTCTTGATTTACTTAGTTGATGTAACCGTTTAGTTTCCTCTTCCCTCTAATCAACCTTTATGTAGGCTTAATCTATCTTCCAATCTGTGGGTCATGGTAAAAGTTATTACTTTAGCCCTTCATGGACGCTATGGAATACCCATGATACAATCCTCTAACAATTCAATCCTTTGTTTATGACCTGGACTCAATTCTTTCTTCTACTTATACATGAGTCTTCTACTGCTGTATGATTGTCCACATATATGCTACGTGGATAATACTTTGAACTCTTAAGTGTGTTCATAACGTAACTAAACCTGGATTATTGATCGAATAATTCCTTTCATTTCTTCTCAGATTTTTTAAACGTAAGCTATTACTTTTCCTGGTCTTTCTGCCCCTTGGTTGCGTGCATACTTAGCTTATCTTAGTTCCCACGCATGCCGGAATTTTCGTGCAACTCATATGATCTCAAATATTACTTTTGATTTTACTCCCCGTTCATAAGCCACGGTAGGTGCAACTTTCTTTTGGAGTGCATATGATGTTGTTGTGAGACTGTTGTTAGAAGACCACCTCCACTACCTCCCCGTGGTGTTTCAGTGAGGCCTCAGTTTAGCACCATGCCAGAGCACTCCTATCGTCCTCCAGCTACCCAGAGTTCACCCGGTGGTTACTCTAGTCGCCAGAGATCCTCCGATTCTTATTTCACTGCTATGCTAGAGGGTTCACACCGCACTTTGGCCATTCGGGACACTTCTTCTTCGGGACAACAGGATGTGCCACATGTGAGATGCTATGAGTGCGGGGATTTAGGCCATGTGCGGAGGGATTGTCCCAAGTTTCGGGGCAAGATAGTGTAGTAGGGTTACCAGCCTATGGGTTCCGCACTAGTAGCTCGGCCGCCTAGGGGTGGAGGACAGGTCGGCAAGGGTCCTCCTAGAGGGGGAGTCTAGTCAGGAGGGGGTCAGCCAGCTCCAGCTCACTCTGGGGGAGCTCAGTCTTTAGGTGCTACAACCAGATTTTATGCCATTCCGGTCAGATCAGATGCAGTGACCTTAGACGCCGTGATCACAGGTATTATCTCAGTGTGTGGTAGAGAGGCTTCAGTATTATTTGATCCAGGGTACACTTACTCATATGTTTCAGCACTATTTGCTCATTTTCTGGATGTTCCTCGTGAGTCCTTGGGTTCTCCCTTATTTTTGTCCACTCCTGTGGGCGATTCTGTGGTGGTAGACCGGGTCTATCGGTCTTGTGTGATCACATTCTGCTGGTTCGAGACCGGAGAGGACCTGTTATTGCTCGACATGGTTGATTTCAAGGTTATTTTGGCATGGATTGGCTATCTCCTCATCATGCTGTGTTGGATTGCCATGCCAAGATAGTTACTTTAGCCATGTCTGAGTCACCGAGGTTGGAGTGGAGAGGTTCTTCAGTTAGTGCATCCAGCTGGGTCATTTCCTTCATGAAGGCTCGGCATATGGTCGAGATGGGTTGTTTGGCTTACCTTGCCTATGTGCGGGACACCACCGCCGAGTCCCCGACTATCGACTCGGTGCCAGTTGTTCGAGAGTTTGCAGATATGTTTCCTTCAGATCTTTCAGGCATGCCTCCAGATCGTGACATTGATTTCTGTATTTATTTGGCCCCAGATACTCAGCCCATTTCCATTCCCCCGTACCGTATGGCTCCTAAGGAGTTGAAGGAGCAGCTTGAGGAGTTGTTGGTCAAGGGGTTCATCAGGCCGAGTGTATCGCCATGGGGTGCTCCAGTGCTATTTGTGAAGAAGAAGGATGGGTATATGCGGATGTGCATTGATTACCACCAGTTGAATAAGGTTACCATCAAGAACAAGTATCCCCTGACGTGCATTGATGACTTGTTTGACCAGTTGCAGGGTGCTCGTGTGTTTTCTAAGATTGATTTGAGATCGGGTTATCATCAGTTGAAGATTCGGGCTTCAGATGTTCCAAAGACTGCATTTCGTACCAGATATGGCCATTATGCGTTCCTGGTGATGTCCTTTGGTTTGACTAATGCCCCAACAACATTCATGGACTTGATGAATAGGGTATTCAGGCCGTATATTGATTCGTTTGTCATTATCTTCATTGATGACATCTTGATTTACTCACGGAGCCTGGATGAGCATGAGTAGCATTTGAGTGTTGTGCTCCAGACCTTGCGGGAACAGAAGCTATATGCTAAGTTCTCCAAGTGTGAGTTCTAGTTAGAGTCTGTGGCATTTCTGGGGCATGTGGTATCCGGAGAGGGTATCAAGGTTGATCCACAGAAGATTGAGGCAGTTCAGAGTTGGTCGCGTCCTACTTCAGCTACAGTGATCAGGAGCTTTCTGGGCGTAGCAGGCTATTATCGCTGATTCGTGGAGGGGTTCTCTTCTATTGCAACTCCATTGACTAGATTGACTCAGAAAAATGCCCCATTTCGGTGGTCCGACGAGTGTGAGGCGAGCTTTAAGGAGCTCAAGTCAGCATTGACCTAAGCACCAGTTCTGACATTGCCTTCCGGTTCTGGGATGTATACTGTGTATTGTGATGCTTCACGCGTTGGGTCGGGATGTGTGTTGATGCAGGACGGGAGAGTTATTGCTTATGCTTCGCGCCAGCTGAAGGTTCATGAGAAGAACTATCCAGTGCACGACTTGGAGTTGGCGGCGATTGTCCATGCTTTGAAGATTTGGAGGCACTACTTGTATGGTGTGTCTAGTGAGGTTTATACCCACCACCGCAATTTGTAGCACTTATTCAAGCAGGGGGATCTTAATTTGAGGCAGCGCAGATGGCTTGAGGTTCCGAAGGACTATGATATCACCATTCTGTATCACCCGGGCAAGGAAAATGTGGTAGCGGATGCCTTGTGCAGGAGGGCAGAGAGTATGGGTAGCTTGGCCTACATTGCAGCTGAGGAGAGACCTCTAGCCTTGGACATTCAGTCCTTGGCTAATCGCCTTGTGAGATTAGACTTTTCGGAGCATCGCCGAGTTCTAGCTCATGTGGTTGCTCAGTCTTCATTGTTGGGAGAGATTAAGGCTCGACAGTTCGATGATCCGTGCTTGGCAGAGCTTAGGGAGACAGTGGTCCAGGGTAGGTTCAATGAGGTTACCTTGGGTGAGGATGGTGTTTTTAGACTCCAGGGCCGTTTGTGTGTTCCTGATATTGATGGCCTGAGGGAGAGGATTTTAGCGGAGGCACACAGTTCTTGGTATTATGTTCATCCAGGAGCGACGAAGATGTATCATGATTTGAAGCAGCATTACTGGTGGAGGCGGATGAAGAAAGACATTGTGTAGTATGTGGCTATGTGTCTTAATTGCCAGCAGGTTAAGTATGAGCACCAGAGGCCAGGAGGCCTACTTCACCAGATGCCCATTCCTGAGTGTAAGTGGGAACGCATCACTATGGACATCGTGGTTGGGTTGCCTCGGACTTTGCGGAAGGTTGACGCGGTTTGTGTCATTGTGGATAGGTTGACCAAATCGACGCATTTCATTCCTGTGGCTACTACTTACACTTCTGAGAGGCCATCCCAGATCTACATTTGGGAGATAGTCAGGTTGCACGGTGTGCCGGTGTCCATCATATCAGACCGAGGTCCTCATTTCACCTCGTACTTCTGGAGAGCATTGCACAGTGAGTTGGGCACTGAGATAGATCTTAGTTCAACATTTTACCCTCAGACTGATGGCCAGTCAGAGCGTACAGTTCAGATATTGGAGGATAAGCTCAGGGCTTGTGTGATTGATTTCGCGGGTCAGTGGGACCAGTTCTTGCCTTTAGCGGAGTTTGCGTACAATAATAGTTATCAGTCCAACATCGAGATGGCTCCATTTGAGGCTTTGTATGGTCGGCGATGTCGTTTTCCTATCAGGTGGTTTTAGCCTGCCGAGGCTAAGTTATATGGCACGGATCTGGTGAGAGATGCTTTGGAGGGGGTGAAGGTAATTCAGGAGAGGCTCCGCACAGCATAGTCCAGACAGAAGAGTTATGCGAATCAGAGGGTGTGTGATGTAGCATTTATGGAGGGAGATAAGGTTCTGCTGAAGGTTTCGCCGATGAAAGGCATCATGAGATTAGGGAAGAAGGGCAAGCTGAGTCTCAGGTTTATAGGTCCTTTCGAGGTGTTAAGGCGAGTCGGAGAGGTTGCTTATGAGCTTGCTTTACCTCCCGCCTTATCAGGAGTTCATCTGATCTTTCAGGTATCCATGCTCTGGAGGTATCATGCCGACTTCTCTCACGTGGTTGATTTCAGCACTATTCAGTTGGATGAGAAGTTGGGCTCAAGGAGGAGCCAGTTGCTACTGTTGATAGGCAGGACCGCCAGTTGAGGTCCGAGAGAGTTTCCGCAGTAACGGTCTAGTGGAGGGGCCAACCAGCTGAGGAGGCGACTTGGGAGTCCGAGGAGGACATGCGGAGCAGATATCCACAACTATTCAGCACTTCAGGTACGATTCTAGACCCGTTCGAGGACGAACGTTTGTTTAAGAGGGGGAATGTAACGACCCGACCGGTCGCTTTACGTATTAGGACCATGTTCCCCTAAATGAAACTTCCCATAGTGGCTTATCATGATTTATGACTTGCGGGGAAGGGTGGTTCGGGATTTGGAAGTGTTTAGGGTACTATGGGAACACTTGGTTCCTTAAGGTTGGC
>ML265937.1:11279-46417 GCA_005239495.1 Nicotiana undulata | reverse complement strand
CGATTGTCGCAATATTTTTCGGTCTTGATTTTATTTTCTTGACGCAATTTATTGTCTACACTATTATTTATAGTAATATTCCACACAACAAAAATGATACAACTAAACCAAGAGGACAAGAGCAAACCTAAAGTACTTTTCTCCTTTAACGTCGTTTGAACTCCTTCAAAATGTAAGTATAAAGATGCATATAACACTTTCTGTTACATATTTTGTGTTTCGAAGTTTACGGGTTTAAAATTTTGCGGTTTCGAAAGTTTTGCGATTTTGAAGCTAAGATTCAATTCCTTAGCTCAATATATGAGCCGCCATAGCACTCTCAAGCAGCTTTATTGAAGTCTTCGCCCATTTGTTCCCCTTGCACTCCGAACGACATTATGCATATCTGGAGATCAATTGAATCAAAACTTAGGTTAAAATCTCAAAATTCTTAATTAAAATTAAAATTAAAATTAAAATTAAAATAAATATAGAGTAAAGGAATTTACCTTCCAGAGGAATGCAAAGAAGTAAGGGAAAACGAACTAAGAAGAGAGAAAAGAGGAAAATGAAAAATAATGAAGGAGAAAACTATCATAGAGTAGCAGAAACTGAAATGCATGCAGAAGATGAATAATGAATATATATGAAGTAGAAGTGGAACTACACGTGTTGAGATAATAATAGAAGTAGAACCACACGTGTTTAGGGAAGAATGTATATCACACATGTATAATTGTAAGTTCTAATGTAACACTTGTGTAATTACGTGGGCCCAACACATAGTACTACTTATGTTTAATCCAGTACAATTAGCTATTGTTGTGTTCGTAGCGGGGCGGCCCGACGTATTTTGGACCTAAAGCCAAATTTTAACGAGGGGTCTTAATATTTTTAATTTTTATTATTATTTAAAGACAATTTTTTAAAAATTTTTAGATGTAAATTTATTAATAATTTTCTTATAATCAATTTCTCCCTATAAGTCTTTTTTAATTGATAATATAGTTAACTCATTTAATCTCTTGAGACATTGTTGATCTTAGGTACGATTTTATCAATTTTAATTTTGAAAAGCTTCTTTCCGCTGAATCAACGGTAACAAAAATTGTTAACATTATTCTATAAGCAATATAGGTATTTGGAAAAGAATCAAGTCTCTTTATTTGATTGGGTATATCGATTAAACTATTATCTTCTATTTGTACTATTTCCCTTAATACTTTCAACTCAGAAATAAAATCTAAACCATCAATATATGATTGATTATTGTGCTTTAAGAAAAATTAAAGATTAAGGCAATGTGTTTTTAAATTTTCATCATCTAGTGATCTTAATTTTTTACCACTAAATAGAAAATCAAAAATATTTTCATACGCTTCAAATTATTCAAATCTATTTTGAAGTGAAAAAATAGTCTTGTCTACTATGTATAAAAAGTAATACAACTCTAAAAGACTCTTCAAGAGACTTTGAGATTTCATTATCAACATTCTCATCAAATTGTTTCTTCCTAGATATCACATGTTTCTTACGAAATACGGGTTCGATATTCATTTCAAATACAATTTCCTTGGCAGAAATCATAGCAGTTGCAAATCCTTCTTCTCTATATTTGTTAAAAAAAGAAATCAAACATTTTAATTGATCTATGGCAACGTCATTGTGCATGTCTTTTGACTGCATACTTTTGCTAACTGAAGTAACATCAAATAATATATCATACCAAATAGTCATACCCAATAAAAATTTAAAATTTTCGAGTTCATATGTTACTAAGCAATTAGATTCATTTTAATTTTTGGATCATCACTAATTTCTACTAATTCAATAAAGCATCTCTTATTTGTGGAGTTTGAAATCTTATTGCTTTAGGGCTTTCAATACGACTTTCCCAACGAGTTTGTGACAATAATTTAAGAATTAGACTGGGTACACTATCCTTTAATACTTTCCATCGCTTAGTAGAAGATGAAAATAGTGAATATATATGTTGTACCACTCCAAAAAATGATATAGTTTTTGTATAAGAATTAGCCATACCACAAAGTAACGAATTTAGAATATAGTTTCTTTTTTAATTTTTTTTTAACACACACACTTAGATATAACCAAAAAATGGAACCCCATCAATGTGGGGCCTAAAGCGATTGCTTTACCTGCTTTATGGACGGACCGCCCCAAATTCGTACTCCCCTTAGTCATTTATATATAGTTAGTAAAAAGTAATGTCTACGGGTTAATTTCACATATTATGACAAAATTTATCTACTATAAAAATAGGTAAAGTGAAAACACCGTTTTTTGCAATATTAAAATAACGAATAATGTGTGAATTACTTAGAAAGTACAAATAAATGTGGGTTAAAGTCAGTGTCGGAGCCAGAGAGCGAGTTACGGGTTCGGCTGAACCAAGTAGTTTTGTTCAAACCTTATATTTGTTTGATAAAATCATTAAATATGTATAAATTATTAATTTAGAACTAAGCAACATTAGAATTTCGAACTCATAAATTTTAAATTTTAACTCCCTTAAAGTAATGACACTAAGTTATGACACGTCACTCGCATGTCAATACTTGTCACTGCCATTTCACGTCAAAAAAGGAGTAAGCAATGCTTCAGTACATGTGCATGCATTGGGGTAAAATTGGTTGATAACATACGGTGTAATGATAAAATAGCGCATGGAATTGAAGATAGACAAAGGTCAGGTTGCGAAATAATTAATATCGGATATAACGTGTGTGATCGGTATCGGATAAATTTTGAAGGGAACGTAGTCGACGATATAAATTCAAAGGTTTGCCATCGGATAAATATTCGCTACCATTAAAGAAGCGGCCGTTGAAAAGAATATTGGCATTAAAGGCCTGTCGTTATATGTTCTCAATGACTCTTTTATTCTCGTTTTAGAGAGCTCGATCACATGATCTTTTTTCCTAGGTAGAGCTATAAATAGCGGGGTCAACAATTATGATAAAGACATGAAATATTGTGTACACAAAAGTTATACTTTACTATGTTACTCTCAATTTAGCAGCTTTATCATCGCTTTATTATTATTTCTGCTTTTGTTCTCGGAAAGGCTGAGTTCAAAACCAGACTTGTTATTTTTTTTTTAATTTCAGTCGTTAAATTTTAATTTTAATCTTATTCTTTTATTATTTTTTGAATTAAATTGATTCGTTTATCTATACACTATGTTACAAATTCAATTATACCGTTTTAAGGGTGAACAATAATTGTAAACATTGAAATAGTGAGAAGTTTTAGAGGTACCACTAGTGTGTTCCCTACATTTACCATACTTTTGTATGAATAGAATACAAGTATTCTAATGTAAAGTTTCCATTAGTCTGGACACATAAGAATATTCTTCCTGACATGTATGGGGGAATCTGATCCAAAATAGCGTTTAAGAATAGAACTTATTTCGCATCCGTTTGGCCCTAGATTTTGGCGTTATTTTTTTAGAAAGAAAATTTGAAAATAATATTTATTTATATAATATGATCATGTTTTGGGGAAAAAGATTCAAAAAATTTCAAATTCCGAAAAGCTGGTTTAAGACAGTTTTGGGTGAAATTTTTTCTCCTGCTACCAAAACTTAAACTTTTCTTCAAGTAAAATACATGTTCAAATACAACTTCAAAAACTTTTTCTTTTTTTCCAATCAAATCAACGTCCAAACGCTAGCTTCATATTTCACAAAATAATATTTCAAGCCATATAAAAATACCAAATTGGACTTTGAGAAAACCATTGCACCTACCAATCCTTAATCTATGAGCTATTAGGTAGTGAGATACAAAAATTCGTTTCCATCTCCCATTTAATGTAGGTTAAAATAAATATTTCCATTACACCCAAAAAAAAACATTTAATAATTCAAACTAATAATAAGGTGTCTAACCCTAAACATCAATTTAATTTGTACTCTATCTTAGGACTTTTTATTAATGATGATTCTCGTTTATTATACAGCAAGTGCGGACTTGCGTACGATATCACTTGCCTAACAGTTGCCAAAAGCGGAAGCTTCAATGTTGACGGGCTTATTGTCTTCTTTCTTATCTTTAAAAAAGGGAAAATAAGAGAGGGAGCATTATATTTTCTCAAATTGGACTTTGAAAAAAAAAACATTACACCTACAGTCCTAAGTCTAGGAGCTAATAAGGTTCAGGTATTGTGAAATAGAAGGTTTCATTTTCATCTTCCCATTTAATGTAGGTTAAATAATATTAATCTCACCACACACGATAAAAAGAAAAAAGTTAATTCGAGCTAAGTTGTCAAACCTTAAAAACAAATTCGTACTCTATCTTATAGCTTGTTTGGATAGTCGTTGCATGTATCGTATTATATTGTACTATATTGTTTAATAAATACAATATATATGTCACGAATTAAAAAAATTTAAAGGTCGTAATGGCGTCTAACACCGCTGTCAGGAAAGCCAATAATAATTAATTAACTTTATTACTCATTTTAGTATTTTTGAAATCGTAATTTCCTTCAATTAAATAGTAAAAGATAGAACTTTCAGAGTAAAATGATAATATTTTCGCAACTAAAATACTTAACAACCCATAATCACTCCCAAAACCCGGTGTCACAAGTGCATGGGCATCAACTAGGGAGTAAAATAAAATACAAACATCTGTCCGGAATACAAATTGGACAAGGAAAATATAAATAACTCTGAAGGAGACTCTGTTGGCTGCGGCTCGTAACATGGTATGCAACTCACCTAAGTTCTCGCAAATACCCACACATGTGTGCTCATAAGGCCACTAGACATGTATGTACTTGCACAAAAATGTGCAGCAAGTGAAGTATGAATACGTAAATCAATGCGTACCCAGTAAGTATCAATCCTAACCTCGAATAAGTAGTGACGAGGGTTCGACATTGGCACTTACTAAAGGTCTAATATATCAATACAATAAAAGTGTAAGCAAATATGAAGTGTACAACTACAGTGAGGTAAATCTGTAAGGTTTATAATCTTCCAAATATTTCTTTTAAAGCATTAATTTCTCGATCTTATATTCTAAATTAGTATCTCAAAAGAATGACAAGATTCTATACTGAATAAATAAGAAATTCCATAAAATGTCGGACTTCAATGGAATGTTTATCGTGTGACTATTCGAACATACCGATGATAACACACGATTCTGCCGAGGTCGTTCGGCCCGATCCAGAATAACGTGTACACTGTCGAGGGACATGTCGCGCGATCCATAGATACATCTACACTACCGAGGCTTTCGGCCCGCTCCACAAGAAAATAGCACGCTTTATGAACCTCCGTAATGAGAAGTTATCACAAAGCTAATACATAAGGATGTATAATTTCTATTAACGGTCAAGTAATTTGCACAAAATTTCAATCCCTTACTACTTCATCAAACCTCAAGTACTTCAATTAATAAAGGATGCAAACATTACAAGTAATTCATGATTTGGGTCCTACACTATCCGGACATAGCAAAATTAGTAGTTACGCACGTACTCTCGTCACCTCGTGTGTATGTAACCCCCGCAATTAGCAGCAAATATCAATTAAAATCACTTATGGGGTTAATTCCCTCTTACAAGGTTAGACAAGAAACGTACATCGCTCTGAAGTTTCATAACCGGCTCCCAAACCCTTCCAACAACTCAAACTGATGCCCAACGCTCCAAAGCTAGTCAATAAACGTGCACATTCATAAATATACACTATAATACTCATTATAATCCAATTTATAACAATCCCCAACTCCGTTCGAAAAGTCGATAAAATCACCCCTGGGACAACACACCCGGATTTCAAAATTTTTTAAAGATAAGCATTACCCATAACCCCACGAACTCAAATATATAATTTATTCCAAATTTCATTTCCAATTTCGTGATCAAAATTCAAATATACCAATATTTAGGTTTTTTTCTTCAATATCCCATATTTCTACAATTTTTCATGCCTAAATACATGTATAAACCTTGTATATAACTCACAACTAGTAGAAATTACTTACCTCATGCATGGTGATGAAAAATGGTGCTCTAAAATTGCTCTTAGGTCGGCTCACATGGAGGAAATGAGATAACAATGGCCAAACTCATGATCTTTAAAAGAACATTGTACAGTCCGACCTTCTTCACGAACGCGGCAAGCCCCTTGCGTTCGCGAAGCAATGCCAGATCCAGCTCCAAAATTACCCTTCGCTAACACGAGTCCCAGCTTGCGAACACGTGCTTGACCAGGCGACCCTTCGTGAACGCATTGCACCCTTCGCGAACGCGAAGGCCTAAACTCCCATGGGTCCAATTCCCTTTCGCGAACGCGATGACCCAATCGCTAAAGCGAATCACAAATCAGCAGCCAACCAAAACCTTCTTCGCAAACGCGTGAATTCCTTCGCGTTCGCGAAGAACAAAACCAGAACCAAATATTAGCATCCACAAAGCAGCTAAACTTGGTCTGAAACCATCCCGAAGCATACCCGGGGCCATGTCCAATCATACCAACCAGTTTCATAACATAACACAGACCTACTCGAGGCCTCAAATCACATCAAACAACATCAAAATCATAAATTGCACCCCATATCGAGCTTAATGAACTTTAGAACTTCAAACTTCTACATTCGATGCCGAAACATATCAAATCACGTCCGGTTGACCTCAAATTCCAGAATCGGGATCCAACCCCGTGTCACGACCCGAAATCCCACCTTCAGGCCGTGATGGCGTCTAACGTTGAACCCGCTAGATAAGCCAACGTTTTGGTTAACTTTACTAATTTTCTTTATTTAAGACATCAACAAAAAGGGAAAACAATAAATATGAATAATTAAATAAGGATGCAGAAACTACGGGTTACCAACTTAATGTAATAAATATCACAAAATTTATGTACATGAGCCCCCAGAACTGGTGTCACAAAATCTCACGGACAGTCTAAGATTTCTACAACAAAAGTATGAAATGAACAAGTACAACTGTCTTGGGACTACAAAATAAGACAGAAAATGAGAAGATAGATGGTGACGCCAAGGCCCACGAACGTCTGCGGGACTACCTCGATGTCGCCTGTGTGGACTGAAGGATACTCCCTCTGTCAGTGTCCACTGGGTCCGACTGCGTAATCTGCACAACATAAAAAAGTGCAGGTGTAGCATCAGTACAACCGATCCCATGTACTGAGAAAGTGCCGAGCCTAACCTCGGCGAAGTAGTGACTAGGCTATACACAACAACAACAAATCACTTGTACAGTTCTACAATATATAACATGGAAATAACAGGAAATAAACATTTAAGTACGGCAAGGAAGGTGGAAAATAATGGGGGAAACAAAGAGAACAATGATGAATAACTGAGCAAGGCAACAATATAGAAGAGTAAAGGTCAACAGGAAGTAACAACATAGACAAATATGTACACGGCATCACCCTTCGTGCTTTACTCTCATCCTTACCAAAACAAGTACACGTCATCACCCTTCGTACTTTTACTCTCGTCCTCACAATGTAATAAATAAATAAAAGGGCACGACATGTTCCTTCGTGCTTTTAAATGTAAAATCATGGCACGGTATCACCCTTCGTGCTTTACACTCTTCCTCACCCAATCAACATCAAACAACAACTTGGCAAGTAAATCAACAGTAGGAAGTACAATCCATAACCACCCAGCAAGGGGATAAGAACCAAGAATAATACCGCCCGACAAGGGACTCAGCTATAACCAATCTCATACGAGTATATAACTTAGTAAAATCAATCCTCAACTGAAACAACTTATCACAAATCCTTAATCAGGTATTCTCAGCAAATAAACAACTTCCAAAATGAATCTACTTCATAACACAATGAATATCGAAGCAATAACATGTAATACACCAAAACCGACTCACGGGCATGCTTGACAAATAATATATAGCTACTCATCACCTCACCTATACATTGAACATGATAGAAACAAGTAACGCATATGACTCAACACCTATTCCCTCAAGCTAAAGTTAGGCCAAACACTTACCTCGGCTCCAAGAATGCCAATCAAGCCTCTAACACCGCTTTTCCTCTGGAACTCGACTCCGAAACGATCGTATCTGGACATAATCGACTCAATAACATAAAAAATTACTCAAAAATTCAATTCCAAAGCCTAATTATAGAAATTCCCAACATTCTTCAAAAAATTCCAAAATTCGACCCCGGGCCCGCTTGGTTCAAATAGGAGGTTCGGACCAAAACCCGATCACCCATTCCCCCACGAGCACAAATATACAATTTGTTTTGAAATCTAACCCCAAAACGAGGTTGAATTCCCAAAAATTCAAAAAGCTCTAACTCTATCCAAAACCCCAATTTCTACCCTTTAATTCCATGTCTTTAGGCCTATAATCTAAGAATAGTTGATGGAAATGGAAGAAAATGAAGTTAGAATTGCTTACCAATGAAGTTATGGTGATGAAGCTCTTCAAAAATGGCCCAAGGAGGTGTGGAGAAGAAGAAGGGTGTGAAAAATTATGAAATCCCGTAATAGGTTCTGTTTTTGGACATTTAAATAACTGGCGTTTTTAATGCTATGCGATCGCGGAAGAGGAGGTGCGATCACATAGTGGTTTGGTTCCTAAGGCTCTGCGATCACAGAGACCCTTGTGCGATCGCACAGGGCAATCCTACCCAGCCCCCCGCTCCACCTATCCTACTGTGCGGTCGCAGGCCCCCATACGCGATCGCACAGAGTACCTGACCCCTCCCCCTCCTCAAAGATATGATATCGCGTCTATACCTATGCGATTGCATAGAGTAACACACCAGACACCAGCAATTCCATCTTACATCAGATTTTCCACTAGTTTAGCACCCCGACACCTACCTGAAACTCACCCGAGCCTCCGGGGCTCAAAACCAAATATATACACAACCTCAAAAATATCCTACGGACTTATTAGAGTAATTAAACCACCAAAATAACATCAAAAACAATGAATTAAACTCCAAAATCTATAGAATTTCTCAAAACTTCATAAACTTCAAATTTTCCATTTGTAGTCCGAATTACCTCAAACGAAGTCCGTTCCTTACCAAATTTCACAAGTAGCACATAATAAACATATTGAACATGTTCCGGGCTCCGAAACCATAATACGGGCCCGGTAACACAGGTTTCACATCAAAGTTCATTTTCAAAAGTCTTTACATTTTTCAGAAACCAATTTTCTTTAAAAATTCATTTCTCGGACTTGGGATCTCGAAATTCGATTCCGGGCATACGCCCAAGTCCCATATTTTCCTACGGACCCTCTGGGACCGTCAAATCACGGGTACGAGTCCGGGTCTGTTTACCAGAAATGTTGACCAAAGTCAACCTTATTCAATTAATTACCATAAATTCAATATTTATTCAATTTTCCACATAAAGGCTTCCCGGCTACACGCCCGAGCTGCGCACGTATATCAAGGTGAGATCAACAGAGGGCTTCGGTGCCTCGGAACACAAATTTAGTTAAAATTACACGGGATGACCTTTTGGGTCATTACACCCCCATATCAAAGTCCACTCCTGATCAAACTTTTCAAAAACCTTCAGACGCGCTCCCAATACCAGAATCATCATACAGAGCTATTCCCAGACTCGGAATCCAAAACGGACATCGATAAACGTGAAATGCACTCCAACCCAAATTTATGAAATCCTTCTAAAATTGCCAACTTCCACAATAGGTGCCGAAACGTTCCCGGGTCATCCAAAAAACCGATCCGGACATACGCTCAAGTCCAAAACCATTATACGAACCTGTTGGAACTTTCAAATCCTGATTTCGAGGTCGTTTAATCAAAAGTACAACATTAGTCGGTTCCTCCAACTTTAAGCTTCTAAAATAAGATTTTTCTTTTCAAATCAACTCCGAACTTTCCAAAATTCAATTCCGCCCACACGCTCAAGTCATAATACCTGAAGTGAAGTGTGATGACCCAAGGGGTCATTTTAATAATTTAGACTTCTTCCTAGTCTTAATAGCCATAAAAGGTCAATTTTAAATAGTTCGATTTACGTGCGCAGTCCGGACGTGAAACCGTAATGCTTTTATGTGAAAATATGAGAAATAGTAATTTCTAGAATAAAAATTTGATTATAGTTGACTTTGGTCAATATTTTGAGTAAACGGATCCGGATCTACGTTCCGACGATCCCAGGAGGTCCGCAGTAAAATATGGGACTCGGACATATGATCGAAAATGAATTCCAAGGTCCCAAGCCTTAGAAATTAATTTTTGAAAGAAATTATTTTGCTGAAATATTAATGAAATAAAGAAAATAATTAATGTTGGAAATCATTGGTATCGGGTTCGTATTTTAGTTCCGAAGCTCCGTACATATTTGTTATAGTATTTAAAGGGTTACTGTAAAATTTGGTGAAAAACGGAGTTCGTTTGACGTGATTCGGACATCCGGTTGAAAAGTTATGAACTTTAAGTGTTCTTGATTAAACTGATGAGTTTTGAGGTTTAATTCATAGCTTTACATGTTATTTTCATGATATGATCGCACGAACAAGTCCGTATGATATTTTAGACTTACGTGCATGTTTTGCTTAGGGCCCCGAGAGCTCGGGTGAGTTTCGAAGAGGCCACGAGATATTTTTTCACTTGAATTTTCTGTTGTCTTTGTTGTTGCTGGTGCACAGCTATTTAATGCATTGCGTTCGCACCCCTTTGTACGCGAACGCATAGAGTATAAATGTTGGGGGCTCCTTTTGTTCTATGCGACCCCCCCCCCCCAGATGCGAACGCATAGTGTAGCTGGGACCTGGGGAAGGGGAGGCCAACTCCTCTACGCGAACGCACTGCCTTGTACGCGAACATGGAGGCCCAGGAGCTTAAGCTCCGCGAACGCGGCCCAACCCCTGCGAATGCGTAGGCCACTTTACTAGGGCCCTACGCGAACGCGACCTGTTGCGTGCGAACGCAAAGGTCTAATGCCCAGCAATATAAAAACTCTTTTAAAAACGGGCAGACCTTCTTCTTCTTCATATTTTCGAACCCCACAGCCCTAGAAAAGAATTTCTTCACCAAAGTTCATCCCCAAGTCATAGGTAATCAATTCTAAACTTTACTCTTTCAATTCCTTATTGTTTTTCATCACTTTTAAATCAAAAACTAAGCATTTTCATGGTAAAAATTGAGGGTTTGGGTAGAATTAGGAAATTTTATAAAAATTGAATTTTACCTCAAATTGAGGTCGGATTTCAAAACTAATTGTATATTTTGGTTCATGGGTGAATGGGTAAACGTAATTTGGTTCGAACCCCGAGTTTAGACCAAGCAGGCCCGGGGTCGGGTTTTCACTTCTTTTTTTTTAAATACTTAGAAAAAAAATTATTTTTTCAATAAAATTAGTTCCTTTATCATTAATTAATGATAGTGAGTTAATTATGATTAGATTCGAGCAAGTTAGAATAAGATTCTAGAGGAAAAACAGTAATTGAGCAGTGAGAGGCCTACAAATTTGAGGTAAGTGTTTGGTCTAACCTTGACTTGATGGAATAGGAATCCCCACTTATTTGCTATGTGAATTGCATGTGTGTGATGTATAGGTGAGGTGACGAGTATCTATGCACCACCAAATGATATGTTAAACATGATCCCTTTCCCGTTTCCAATTTAATTGATTCCTGTCGTAATTGTTCTATGTTCATTATTGTTTCTACGACTACTTGACCTTATTCCTTTGTTGTTGAATATTGTTGTGGTTATTTTGGAAGAGTACTGGGTGTTTATTTGGTCCCCTTGTGATGTAGAAAGGTTGAGCAGTTTGGCATTTGTTTTACGAGATGTAAAAAAAATATACATGTTCCTGTTGATTTCATTTGTTGTGATAATATTGATGAGTTTATGAGAAGTATAATTTTCTGTTTATTATTGTTGAGATAAAAGTGTTGTGAAAGGCTTGGCCTGAACTGTGAAAGTTGTGATACATGAATAAATTGATAGTGATAAGGGTGAATAAATTGATAGTGATAAGGGTGGATAAATTGATAGTGATAAGGGTGGATAATTGATAGTGATAAGGGTGGATAATTAATAGTGATAAGGGTGGATAATTGATAGTGATAAGGGTGGACAGGAGAAATAAATGATAGTGATAAGGATGGACAAGTGAGATCGGGTTGCACGCCGCAACAAGACTGTGAAAAAGGAGAATAATTGTGTTTTACTGATTTTTATTGTAAAAATTTGGAAATTTATTGTTTTACTCTATGGTTTTCTCATATTTTGCACATACGGTTGTTTAAAGTATAGTTGGAGTTTCGGAAACTTGTGTGAGATTTTGGTGATAGCTGAGGCCTGGAATAGACGGCTGAGATATTTTATTTATTGTTTCAGTTTATATTTTCTTGTTTATGTAGAATTATTTTATTGTGTTATTATATATATATTGTCACATGTTAAGTTATAATTGCCCCGCCTTAGCCTCGTCACTACTTCGTCGAGGTTAGACTCGACACTTACTCAGTACATGGGTCGGTTGTACTGATACTACACTCTGCACTCTTTTGTGCAGATCTAGGTACCGGCCAACAGTAGAGGTTTTAGAGCAGCTAATCATTTATTCGGAGACACGAGGTATATCTGTCGGCGTTCGCAGATCCCGAGAGTCTTCTCCTATTTTCATAAACGTTGTTTTATTATATTCGGAACAGTTATACTATTACTTTCAGACCAGTATTTGTAGTATTCTTTAGTAGTTCGTGCATTGTGTCACCAGACCCTGGGGTAGTTCTAGATTTATTTATATAATTAGTTTGTGGATCGGTTTAATTAATTGTTTGTTATTCTATATATGGAATTATTTATTGAAAGCCATTAGATCAAGTTTAATTTAAAATTATTTTATCCTGTTTAAGTAATTAATTAACGGAAATAGTTGAGCGAACTCTAACATTGGCTTGCCTAGCAAGTGTGGTGTTAGGCGCCATCACGATCCCTAAGGTAGGGAATTTGGGTCGTGACATGAAGTTACCCACGACCTCAAACCGCCGAACGACGTGCAAGAGCTCAAAACGATTAATTGGTCGGGTCGTTACAGTTTGGATAGATTGTTTCATTTGTAGTCGTTTCATGTGTCACGCACCAACAATATAAGAATAAACTTGCAACGTTACTAAGAAAAAATAGGATACATAGTAGAATTATTGTATAAAAAAGTAGGTATTATTATTTAATAATAAGGAAGGACAAATTGAGAGAAAAAAGTAAGGTAACGACGCAATCACACTAAATTCGTCGTTCCATGAAATGACACTTTTTATCGTTACGTAACGACAGGATTAACAATACGATATAATATAATGGTTAATAACCATCCAAGCAAGCTGTTAGAGGCTTTTCGTTCATGAAGATTCTCCTATATCATACTACAATATAATTTTTTTTATATTGTAGTATGATATAGGAGAATCTTCATGAACGAAAAGACTCTAAAGCTTGCTTGGATGGTTATTAACCAATATATCATAAGTTTCTATTTATCCTTCTTAAATAAATTTCTATGTTGTAAAGTACCTTTTTGTTAATTGGGACACCTTTTTATATTGTCCAAATAAAAGATTTTATTTGGTAAATAAGAACGCATGCTATTATTACACGTTGATACATAAAATAGAATTACAACATGTTTGGATGAGTTGATTAGAAATAGTTGGTAAACATCAAATAAAGCATTTAGGTGTTACACTAGATTTAAAAATAAAATCCAATTTGGGAACATTACATTACTGTGTTATGCTCTACATTTTTACTAATTACCATAATTAGTCTTTTATGTTATCATTTGTAGAGCAGAAAACCAACGTTTCTCTTCTTTACTTACCTTGTTTCGTTTTTCTTTGACAAATTAATGGAGATGAAAATTGCATGAGTATGGTTAGATTCAATTTTATAGAATTCTAATATGTTAAATTGTCGGGACTGAATGGAATTCGTTTGGAAGGATCTTATATTAAAAAAGCGATCAATATGGTTCCAAACCTCCATAGCAAAGTTCACTCTTGATGAAGAGATTTATCATGCCCCGAACAGTACAAGCATTTGCTTGCTAATTTTATACCTTTCATCTGAATTTATTCACTTAACTGCTTCCACCTTATTCCTTTCAAGGTTGCACCTTGTCGTAAGTTCTTGCGGTAAATGTTATTCTGTTGTATCCTCTAGAGGAAAGAATGGTCCATGGATGAAAATGAAAACTTTCACTAAACTCATATATGCATGCAATTATGGGTTCGAACAAACTTAGTTGATTTTGTTTAGACTGTGTATAATTACGAACCAAGTAATTATGACTAGCTATGTGTTCGGTGTCAAGTTCAGAACCATAAATTTTAAATTATAGTTCCACCTCTATATATGTTACACCCCATGTTTTCGTACGTGAGAGTACGTCGTAAGTCAATTGATGTAAGATAAAAAATAAGATTATATTGGGAAGCATATAAAGTAAGTTAATCGGGTTACCTTGGAGGTTACAAATATTTAAGATCATGAATAACAAGTGCCAAGAGGGTTGGAAATCTTACAAGTTAAACCAATTGAAGAAAATAAGTTTCGCCGAAAGTCGACGAGTTTGGAATGTTATAACATGTACTTTAGGGTGAGACTATGGTTTATTACATGATAAGGAGGTAATTCTATGAGTTATTTTTGTTGTATGATAGTCGTGTGCCACGTTTTGAAGTCAAGCAAGTTGTGGAACAAAAGTTGGCAAAGGTCTTCACAAGTTACATTCATAAATTTGTTGAAACTTAGGTCAAATGTAGCTGATCATTTCTCCCAAAATACTTGTAATTATGGGATGATCTATGAACCAAATTGAATATCTACGAGTCTAGTTTCCAACTCATTTAACCGTTCATCGATATGACATAGGAGTAGAGAGATATTTGCAGTTTTGCGAGACTGCGTAGACATCATAAGTGACAAGTAGGTGGATCACCAGAGCTTTTTGAGCAATACATTTCATGTATTATATGAGGTCTTATTGGGACATATTATATACCAAATTGAAGGTCTTGGAATGTAGTTTTCACTGCTCTTAACCATTCGTTCATACGACATCGGGATAAAAAGATATAAGCATCGGAAGATGGACCAATCCTAGGGTGCCAAGCTAGCACCTCTTTGACTTTTCCAAAGTTGATATATATAAGTCTTAGGTCGGCTTTCTCTTCATTTTTCAGCATAACTCGACCAGAGAACACCCATAAACATAACCTCAATCTATCTTCTAGGGTTTCAAAGAAGATTATCATCCCGGGCATGAAATCGAGAAGCGATAATATCAAATCGATCCCTACAACGTAAGTGTCATTATACCGCCTCTCCTTTTTCTTTGTAGTTAGAGTTTTGGAAGGTAATTCATAGTTAAGAAACTTCTAATATCTGTATTTAAGTATTTAAATATTAATAAAGGTTGATAAATGTGTTTCCTAATAGTTAGAACTCACGGGACGGTGATCGGAAGCCGTGAGTTTGAGTTATTTAACTTGTAGTGGACTGTTTTGTGTTGCTGTTGGGATGCGTGTTTTACTACTATTTTGTGGAGTTTTGGAGGAGGATTGGTGTGGAGAAATACCATATAGATGTAGGGTTGTGGGATGGTCGTTCGTTGTAATACTTCCGGGTCATTTGACATGACTACGGTGGTCGTCTTATGTATGAAGTGATTAGGTTGTGTGTGGACTGTTTTGGGAGGCTCAATATGATTATTATTGATGTTGTTTGGGCTGTTTGGTGATTGTTTTGACTTGTGTGAAGTCATATATATATGGGGGTGTTGTCCGTTTCATCGTAAAATAGGTTGTGGTCGATACATAATAGTTATGACGCTTAAACGATAACGATACTGTCGTTTCTCTTATTGTAGATTAAGGAGTTGTGACAATACGTGTAGCTTGAGGTTGGGCAGTATATACAAGGTATGTGAGGCTATACCTTTCCTTCTTTTGCACGATTCCGATTGTACATAATGCAATGAACGAGCTTCCAAAGATACTATACTTTTAGAAGCTAGCAATACTTACATTGTTTCCCTTCTTATGGAACAATTGATGTTGAGGTTGCTTCTCTTATTCTTATGTTATCAATGTTGTTGGTACTTCCTGATTCTTATAAGATTCTTGATGAAGAGTTAATCCTAATAATGTGTACGGAGAATATCGACCTTACGTCACTCCGAAAGGTTCAGAATATGATTTCATTGAGTCCTGCATGCATTGTATATATACGTATCTATTTTACTCTACTGAGACACGCTATAGTCGGCCGGGTATGTCACCTATTGTGCAACCACTGATCAGTTGGGTTTACCGAGCTCCACGTGGCCGGGTACGATATGATAATGATGATGCCCACATAGGCAGATGTTTTAAAGGTTTATGTATATATATGTATGTATCACACATTTCATGTCAGTATCCCTCATAGGTACTCAGATGTTACATGTTGTATATTCTTTATCCCCGTTTACATTATTGTTCTTACTTATGCTTTCATGCCTTACATACTCAGTGCTTTATTTGTACTGTCATCCTTTTTATTTGTGGACACTGCATGTCGTGCTGCATGTCCTGATAGACAGGTAGACGCAGCTCCCCCACCACATTAGGCTTTCTAGTTCAGCGGTTATAGGCAAGATCCCTTCTCCGGACTTGCCGTGTTCTTGGTATGCACTTTTGTTATAGATATTATGGGTATGCCGGGGCCCTGTTCCAGCTATGTTGCATTACTTATGCTCATTTAGAGGCTCATAGACATGTGTTGACTTATGTATAGTTTGGTATGCCTTGTCGGATTATTTTTGTTGTATAGTCTTTCATGGAAGCGTGGTAGCTCCTAACTTACATGTAGTTTCTTGGCACTCTTGTTATCCCATGTTATGCATGTTCATTCTATTATCTTTCATTGTTTGGTGTTCGTAATCCATATCTACCACTTATATTGATCTCGTCGGCCCTTAAAGATAATAAGAAGGTTAGATAAAATGTACTTTGGTGCTCGGAAAGTATGGCCCGGTTTCTAGTCATGATCCTCCAGTTTGGGTCATGACAAACTTGGTATCAGAGTAGGTCTATCCTAGGGGTTGTCTATGAGCCGTGTCTAGTAGAGTCTTGTTTATGGGTGTGTTGTGCACCACACTTATAAGCAAGAGGCTACAGGGCTTTTATGACTGTTACTCTTTATTCTTACTCTAGATCGTGTGGTAGAGCTCAGTCGTAAGAACTCAATTTCTTCAATTCTATCTTATTTATAATACGACGATGCATACATCTAGAAAGACGGTAGTAAGGGATTGCATGTGGTTGTGAAAGAGTTGAGTCAGAGGAACTCGATTTTGCATTATGCCTATGATGAGTAAATATAAGGTCTTCAGTAGATTACATGTGTACTAAACGGGTAAGCCTCATGATACGGATCCTTAAGGCAAAGAATATCTATCCACCTATCCACCTCTATGGTGAAAAGAAATGAGAGATTCAGAAGATAGATACAAGTTTCAACAAGAAAAAGAAGCAATATGAAGAAGGGTACGAGGTGCCCAGTTAATGAAGATTGTCAGTATTTACGATTCAAGCAGAGAAATACAAACATATTGAATTACCTACAATTGACAGAGGTATGTACAATTGGCCATACACGTCTCAATTATGCCCTATGGGAGCTATTTGAAATAATTTAAGAGAAGGATAGGATATCAGGATCCAGCTGGGGTTAGAGTAACTGAAAATTGTGGATAGATTGTTATCATTATTTAATATTTTTGAAGGGTAGTGCAGGATATGGTAATAGTTCTCATTGGGAGATAGCCAGATGGTCACTCTAGAATAATACAGTCTGATATGAATACTTGAATGTTCAGGAAGTTCAGAAGATATCCTAAAAGAGAGGAATATTTACCGTAGGATGACTCCTACCCCTAGTAAAGAGAGAATGTTAGTCGACCTAAGGGCCAATGAGATGGTGCAAGGGGATCTGAAAGCGAAAGATTGTTTTGTTGATGTTTTTAGAATAAGGTAATAGACAGAGATATTAGCAGGAGAATAAGAAGAGAGTAAATGAAATATTATGAGTAAGATGTGATACGTGGATGATGACAGTAGATCACAAAAAATGACAGTATTAGCGAATCTATAGTTAAGAGAAGAAAAAGACAAGAGATAACAGGCCTTGAGGCAACAAAAGAGCATAGGTCATATAATCACATCCTCATTTTGAGAAATGAGTTGGCGACTCAAACGTGATTACCAGAAGGAAGAGTGAGCCTAGCTATGGCTAGATAGGAAAATATAGACAAATAAGTAAATCATGCAAGATAAACGTAGTGAAACCTAGCATAAGAAATTCAGTCTCTTAGATACGACATCGTAATCCTCGAGAAATATTCAGACAAGAGTTGGTATAGTAGAAGGTACAATGTAAGTGTTATGAAAATAAAAGAGAGTGTCACAAGGGAGACAACTGAAATTTCAATTCATAAGCAACCCTACGAGCACAAGGGCACAGAGTAGCTAAGGATAATGTTAGGCGAGTAAGAACACCAGGAATACCGTGGGATATACAATGTAATAAGGTCGCAACTTTATAAGAGTCAGAAGTTGTTCCCTAATCACTGCAACGAAAGACTGGATGAGGAAATAAGGAAGCATGCTTCAACATAAGCATAGTGACCTAAAGAAGAAATGGTCTTGTAACAGCAGTCTCACTATAAAGTTGTATGCACTCCATAAGAAAGTGACACCTATCGTGGATAATGAATGGGAAGAAGAAAAAAAGATCAAAAGTTGATAATTGAGATCATATGAGTTACAGAGAACTCTCCTATTCGTGGGCACTAAGATAAGACAAGTATCCATGCAGCAAGTGATAGAACGACCAGTAAAAGTAATTGCTTACATTTAAAGACAACTGAGAAGGCATGAAAGGAAATCTATGGCGCTAGCATGTTTAAAGGAAGGTTGCAAGTAGTATAAATAGATATGCGTAGGTCGCAAGATAAAGTATGGTACAATAACAAGGTTTTAGCTAGACAGGAGTAAGGATAAGAAAATGTGAGTGAGAAGGTGACAAGAATAGGTAAGTTCTCGGAATTAAACCCATCACAACAAGAGAGCTGATGGTTTCCATAAAGTTATAAAAAAAAGCTCAGTATAGCATGAGTGAACTCAAAGGAGTTTAAAACTAGGAGCATTTAGAAGAGATAGAATGCTACCCTGGTAGTAAAGTAAGTGTGTAATTGTGATAAATGATAAGAGGATGCCGTTTAGGCCTTTGATTGAGTAATGATTTTGAGAACAAGGATTTCATGAACTGCACGAGATTAGAATACCCCCATAGGATGAATCACATTGGGATGTTATGAAATACAATTATTGGAGTATAGTATCGTCCCTAAGTGGATTAGGAAAATCACTTCAGATGTTCCCCGATGAGACGTGAGCCCTAGTGACGATATATTACATAAGAGGTTTCAAATGATCAGTGGTAGATTATAGATCAACATTAAGATGAATTAACAATAAATGGATGGAAGTTACAAATATGAGATGAGATTAGGTATTCATTATTAAGATGAATAGTAACAAGAAAGCATTAAATGGCTTAGATTTACACATATAAGATAAGAAATGAGAGAATAACCTGGAGTTGGGTAGCAGACCTCGATAATAATAAACTGAAGTAAGAGTTATAGTACAGTATGACCTAGATAGTTGTGGTAAAGCCATAAGCATAGATAACTGAGGCCATGAAGCAAGATATAGCAATAGTTGTAAGTTCAACAAAATACCAATCAAAGAGCTTTAGTACACCTATAGATGCCTAGAGGGATAGCTTGTCATAGTACAATATATGTTCACAAAGTGAATCCTAAAGATAGGTTAAAAACTAACCAAAAAAAAGGGAGATAAGAGTCACATTGGCGCACATTCAAGGTTAGAATCGTCCGGGCTGCATGAAAGAAGGTAGAAACTGTGACGAGATTGGAAGAATTTCGACCACAAGTCGTGGAGTGAGAAAGAGGCCTAAAGAGGGGGATGCCCTAGCCTTTGGATTTATTCACCTAACAACTCCCTAGATGGAAAAGACAATATTAAAGTATCCGTAAGAGTTATTGCTTAAGATACAAATAAGTGCATTAGACAACATTTGAGGACGAATGTTCCAAATGAGGGAATGATGTTATACCCCATGTTTTCGTACTTGAGAGTACGTCGTAAGTCAATTGATGTAAGCTCAGAAATAAGATTATATTGGGAAGCATATAAAGTAAGTTAATCAGGTTACCTTGTAGGTTACAAATATTTAAGATCATGAATAACAAGTGCCAATAGGGTTGGAAAGCTTACAAGTTAAACCAATTGAAGAAAATAAGTTTCGCCGAAAGTCGACGAGTTTGGAATGTTATAACATGTACTTTAGAGTGAGACTATGGTTCATTACATGATAAAGAGGTAATTCTATGAGTTATTTTTTTGTATGATAGTCGTGTGCCACGTTTTGAAGTCAAGCACGTTGTGGAACAAAAGTTGGCAAAGGTCTTCACAAGTTACATTCATAAATTTGTTGAAACTTAGGTCAAATGTAGCTGATCTTTTCTCCCAAAATACTTGTAATTATGGGATGATCTATGAACCAAATTGAATATCTACGAGTCTAGTTTCCAACGCATTTAACCGTTCATCGATAAGACATAGGAGTAGAGAGATATTTGCAGTTTCGCGAGACTACGCATACATCTTAAGTGACAAGTAGGTGGATCACTAGATCTTTTTGAGCAATACATTTCATGTGTTATATGAGGTCTTATTGGGACATATTATATACCAAATTTAAGGTCTTGGAATTTAGTTTCCAATGCTCTTAACCGTTCATTTATACGACATCGGGATAAAAAGATATAAGCGTCGGAAGATGGACCAATCCTAGGGTGCCAAGCTAGCACCTATTTGACTTTTCCAAAGTTGATATATATAAGTCTTAGGTCGGGTTTCTCTTCATTTTTCAGCATAACTCGACCAAAGAACACCCATAAACATAACCTCAATCTATCTTCTAGGGTTTCAAAGAAGATTATCATCCCGGGCATGAAATCAAGAAACGATTACATCAAAACGATCCCTACGACGTAAGTGTCATTATACCGCCTCTCCTTTTTCTTTGTAGTTAGAGTTTTGGAAGGTACTTCATAGTTAAAAAATGTCTAATATCTGTATTTAAGTATTTAAATATCAAGAAAGGTTGATAAATGTGTTTCCTAATAGTTAGAACTCACGGGACGGTGATCGGAAGCCGTGTGTTTGAGTTATTTAACTTGTAGCGGACTATTTTGTGGACTGTTTTGTGTTGCTGTTGGGATGCGTGTTTACTACTATTTTGTGGAGTTTTGGAGGATGAAGGGTGTGGAGAAATACCATATAGATGTAGGGTTGTGGGCTGGTCGTTCGTTGTAATATTTCCGGGTCGTTTGACATGACTACAGTGGTCGTCTTATGTATGAAGTGATTAGGTTGTGTGTGGACTATTTTGGGAGGCTCAATATGATTATTATTGATGTTGTTTGGGCTGTTTGGTGATTGTTTTGACTTGTGTGAAGTCATATATATATAGGGGAGGTGTTGACCGTTTCATCGTAAAATAGGTTGTGGTCGATACATAATAGTTATGACGCTTAAACGATAACGATAATGTCGTTTCTCTTATTGTAGATTAAGGAGTTGTGAAATTTGTGTAGCTTGAGGTTGGGAAGTATATACAAGGTATGTGAGGCTATCCCTTTCCTTCTTTTGCACGATTCCGATTGTACATAATGCAATAAACGAGCTTCCTAAGATACTCTACTCTTAGAAACTAGCAGTACTTACATTGTTTCCCTTCTTATGGAACAATTGATGTTGAAGTTGTTTCTCTTATTCTTATGTTATCAATGTTGTTGGTACTTCCTGATTCTTATAAGATTCTTGATGAAGAGTTAATCCTAATAATGTGTACGGAGAATATCGACCTTACGTCACTCCGAAAGGTTCAGAATATGATTCCATTGAGTCCTGCATGCATTGTATATATACGTATCTATTTTACTTTACCGAGCCGCGCTATAGTCGGCCGGGTAAGGCACCTATTGTGATCAGTTGGGTTTACCGAGCTCCACGTGGCCGGGTACGATATGATGATGATGATGCCCACATAGGCGGATATTTTAAAGGTTTATGTATATATATGTATGTATCACACATTTCATGTCAGTATCTCTCGGAGGTACTTAGATGTTACAGGTTGTATATTCTTTATCCCTGTTTACATTACTGTTCTTACTTATGCTTTTTTGCCTTACATACTCAGGACTTTATTCGTACTAACGTCCTTTTTATTTGTGGACGTTGTATGTCGTGCTGCCGGTCCTGATAGACAGGTAGACGCAGCTCCCCCACCACAGTAGGCTTTCCAGTTCAGCGGTTATAGGCGAGATCCCTTCTCCGGACTTGCCGTGGTCTTGATATGCATTTTTGTTATAGATATTATGGGTATGTCGGGGCCCTGTTCCGGCTATGTTGCATTACTTATGCTCCTTTAGAGGCTCATAGACAAGTGTCGGCTTATGTATAGTTTGGTATGCCTTGTCGGATGATTTTTGTTGTATAGTTTTTCATGGAAGCGTGGTAGCTCCTAACTTACATGTAGTTTCTTGGCACTCTTGTTATCCCATGTTATGCATGTTCATTCCATTATCTTTCATTGTTTGGTGTTCGTAATCCATATCTACCACTTATATTGATCTCGTCGGCCCTTAAAGATAATAAGAAGGTTAGATAAAGTATACGTTGGTGCTCGATAAGTATGGCCTGGGTGCTAGTCATGATCCTCCAGTTTGGGTCATGACAATATACGTATATAATGTACTAATAATTTCTCCCAATCTCCACAAATCAAGTAGCCATTTGGACATGAGTTCTAATTTATTTTTTTCAAAATTTGGAATTTCACTAATTACCAAGAAAGCCAGGGCTAATTTCGTCATTTAGTACGAACTTGTGCTTTTATCTATTGGGCATACTATTGTAACTTCCAATAATTAGAAAACAGATAAAACTCAATAAAAAAAGATAGAGTAACAGCGGTGGGGGCAAAGAGGGGAGGGAAGAGACCGACGAGTTAAGAAAAGAAAAAGCCAAATAAAAGCCAATATTTCTGCTCCTCCACTCTCTCTCTCTACACACTTTCTCTCTCCTTTTTCCGGTCGATCTCCGTCTCCGTCTTCATCACCATTGTTCAAAAGCAATAAATATTCAATTTTCAGACAACATATTATTCTCTCCTATAAAAACAGGTTCTAACTTTTGCTTTTTTCCTTTTAATTATTTTCGATTTTGTTTTTGATTATGTAAATTAAGCTGGTCAGATGTCATTATGTTATTCTAAACTCAAGAGATCTCAATTCCTAGATCTGTCATTTTCACTTTTGGATTTTATTATTATTGGGAAATTTACGCATTGCTTAATGCTTTTGATCCTTTTTTGTGTGGCAATTTTGAGATCTAGTTAATTACTGTGTATTCATTTTGGAACAGTTTTTTCTTTTCCTCATTAAATTACACATTTACAGGAAAAAAAATCATCTTTTTTGGTGGATTTGTTTGAATGCTGGAAAGTCAAAAGCGTTTTGAGGAATAAGAAAGAACTACCCCTCAATATTGGAACAGAATTGAGCACAGGGCCTTGTTGATGATTTGTATTATGGTTATAGAGCATTTCAATGGCAAATCAAAGTAAATAATTCAGCTAAAAGCGGTTAAAAGATGCGTTTGGGCAGTCAATATGTGGATAATTATGGATTTGAGATTAACCTTGGGGTTTTAGTTTGATATTCTCCAATGTGATATCAGTGGAGGTGTATTTATGACTTCCGGCAAGCCATTGCTGTCGCCATCTGAGCTTTCTTCTGCACCAAGTCCCCGTCATCATAATAACTCATCGTTAGGGATCTGCTCGTTGGGATGTCTCCCCCAGAATGCATCAACTTCCGCTGATTTGGACGAGTCACCGGGGACCAATTTATGTGATTTGAAGGAGGAGGTGGTGGTGGATGGTAATCAACCACTAGAAGATACATCAGGTGTAGGGAATTCTAGGCTGCATTCTTCTTCACTTAGAGAGGGGACAGCTGAGCTACAGTCAAAATGCCCCTCACGAGAGAGGAAACGCTTTGTGTCATGGGGTGGTACAGAAGACCATCCACATGAGCAAACGACCTTTGAAATATCCAGTGATATTTCAAGGGTGGCTTCATCTAGGGCAGCTTCCACCCGGACGTCATCTCAAGGACATTTTGATGAGTCCAGGGATTCGTCTCGTGTCCAGGATAAGCTAAGCAAATCCCAGAGGCTTCTTCAGAAAAGTATGCAGCTGGAGAATGACTTGTTACATGGAAATAATGCTAGGTTGATCCATGTTAATGATCCAAAAAAGACCAATGATCAGTTTGAATTCACTGGAAATGAGATCCGCACTAGCAAATATACAATAATAAGTTTCTTGCCAAAAAATCTCTTCATTCAGTTCCACCGGGTTGCTTATTTATACTTTCTAGCTATTGCTGCTCTGAATCAGCTTCCACCACTTGCTGTTTTCGGGAGAACTGTATCTCTATTTCCTCTTCTTTTTGTGCTTTCTGTGACTGCTATAAAAGATGGTTATGAGGATTGGCGACGACACAGATCAGACAGGAATGAGAATAACCGGGAGACTCTAGTACTTCAATTTGGCAAGTTCCAGTTTAAAAGATGGAAGAATATTAAGGTTGGTGAGGTTGTGAAGATCCTTGCTGATGAGACGATTCCCTGTGACATGGTGTTGTTAGGAACAAGTGATCCTAGCGGGATTGCTTATATCCAAACAATGAATCTAGACGGTGAATCAAACTTGAAGACAAGGTATGCTAGGCAAGAAACAACTTCATTAGCCAGTGAAGTGGAGTCAATTTCAGGAGTTATCAGATGTGAACAGCCTAACAGGAATATCTACGAGTTCACAGCCAACATGGAGTTGAATGGGCATAAGTTCCCGCTCAGCCAATCAAACATTATCTTACGTGGTTGTCAGCTGAAGAACACAGAATGGGCAATAGGAGTGGCGGTTTATGCTGGGCAAGAGACCAAGGCTATGCTTAACAGTGCAGCATCTCCTTCTAAAAGAAGCAGGTTGGAAACCTACATGAACCGGGAAACTCTTTGGTTGTCTGTATTCCTTTTCGTCATGTGCTTGGTAGTAGCATCCGGAATGTGTATATGGCTGAAGCAGCACGAGAAGCAGCTTGATACCCTACCTTATTACCGGAAAATTTACTTTGATGGGACACATAATGGTAAAAAATATAGATATTATGGGATTCCTATGGAAACTTTTTTCTCCTTTTTGAGTTCCATCATAGTTTTCCAGATAATGATACCTATTTCTCTCTACATCACCATGGAGTTGGTTCGCTTGGGACAGTCGTATTTCATGATTGGAGACAGGCACATGTATGACACTAACAGTAATTCAAGGTTCCAGTGCAGATCCTTGAATATCAATGAGGATTTAGGTCAGATACGTTATGTTTTTTCTGATAAAACAGGAACACTTACTGAAAATAAGATGGAATTCAAAAGAGCAAGTGTGTGGGGAAAAAACTACGGGAGAGCCCTTTCTGCTACCGGTGCATCATTAAACACAGATTTTGAAGGTATGTTTATCATACACAATGTACTTCTAAAACATAATTTGATTCTTTTAACCCGTATTACTGTATCATTAGCATTATTAGCCTACATACGCCAATGATATAGAATACTAATAGTATATTTACCTATTATGCATCATGACAAGGAGTCGAGGAAGGAGAGGTTATTTAAAAATTAAAGAAAGAGATAAAAATGCAGAATGTAGTCTTTTTTTGCATTGTTGATGTTAGTTAATCTTTGATTTCACTACATCAGAAATGTCAAATGGTTAATGTTCATCCCCAGATAGTGCTGTATCACGAGTTTGTATCAACATATTATTTGCAAGTTCAGATGCCTATTGAATTTCTTGATTTTGACCTCACATTATGGAGTGTATAAACTATAAACATAAAGTAGATATCTATGACTAAACAACAAATCTATAACTTTAGCTTCAAAAACTCCAATCTGCCAGTAGTAGTATCTGTACCTGATGTTGTTTGTTTGAGCGTTGCTTGATGCAGTTCCTGTCCTTACCTTACATTTGGGTTATTAGATATTGCGGAAAGAGCTCTTTCATTGTCAAATGCAATCACACAAGCTACATACAAATCTTGTACAATTTTATCATTTTGTATGTGTAGTCCAAAGGCTTCAAAGAGTTTGTACCTAGAGATGATATCATGCGGTGACTGTCTTTTTTTTTATCAAACTACCCCAATTGTTTATACAATAAGTTCTCACTTTACACCAAAATGAAAAAGTTCTATTTTACCGTTAATGAGATGATTTATAGTCACACAACATGCCTATGGCTTGTTTAGACTACAAGTTCCAAATATCCTTCTTTCTTAAACTCCGTGCCCTGTCAAGGCCATATAAAATGGGATGGAGGGAGTAATATCTATGCTAATAGGGTAAGTAAACTTCTATAATTAATAGAGAATCTCCTAAAGTATCCTACAGATTTCCCTTTCTCAAATACGATGGATCTTGACATAAAGCCAGACATGTATAAATCTAGACATGTATTCTCTTGATATTCGAACATTCCTGAATCTTGAAAGAGATGTCTCAAAGTATCAGTTCTATTTCATGTATTCTTTAGCTGAAAAGAGATTGCCCCCGTGTATATATAATTCGGATAATCTGTAGACCATTGTGGGTTAGATGTTTGGTTGTATATTTGTTAACACCGTCTTGATGTGATATTAATTAAATTAATTTGAGTTGTGAAAAATAGGTGAATGGCCGTCCTTATCTTTTATTGCCAACCTTGAAATTTTTTATCTAACCCCCTTGAACTGTCTTCTCCTTGAGTCTCCTGAAGGCTTCTATCATGAATAGGAAAGTAACAGAGACAACAGAATGCAGTGACAATGAGATTTATGGTTTATGTCTACTGTCCTCATTGTTTGGATAGTTAGTAACTATGGAATTCTTATTATGCTGCTTTTTCTTCATTTTCTTCTCCTCTATGTCTTATGTGCTCTATGATGCTTATTTATTTAAGTACTGCTAGTTAATAATATGCGTTATATAATAGAAAATTGTGGTCATATATATATTTACAGATTAAATAATATTGAAGTGCAAATCATTACTTTACGTGATTCTTTTCTTTTGAGGTTTCTATTCCTCTAGCTATGCTCGTCTTGCATACAAGTCAATTACTCTTGTAATATTTTGTGCAGAACCAACAGAAGCCCCTTCAAGTCGACGAAGATTGAGGCTAAAATCAGAAATTCCTACTGATTCTGAACTTATGGAATTGTTACATACCGAGCTAGCTGGGGAAGAGAGGGTTGCTGCGCACGAGTTCTTTATGACGTTGGCAGCATGTAATACCGTAATTCCTATTCTTAGTCATAGCTCATCGTCATGTACTATACTGGATGAAGTGCATGACAATATGGGCACCATTGAGTATCAAGGTGAATCTCCTGACGAACAAGCACTAGTTGCTGCTGCCTCTGCGTATGGATATACACTTTGTGAGCGAACGTCTGGTCATATTGTGATTGATGCCAATGGTGAGAAACTAAGGTAGATGGCTGTCCCTCTCAAATTTCTAATTTGGTGTTAGTTGCACATGAGTACAATTTAGCACTTCTTGACTAAATAATGCGGATTAGCCTAGTAATGTTATGCATTCTATCTATGACAATGGAACTTTTTCATCCAAAGCATAATTTTCTCTTTCTCCTTAAATTTCGCCTTTTCTTTGTTAGTTTGTAATTAGTTGTGGTAAATCTTTTTTCAAGCAATAGTTCATTCTCTGTCCTTTGGAATTGTGGACTGATATATTGGCCGCTGCAGATTGGATGTCTTGGGACTGCATGAGTTTGACAGTGTGCGTAAAAGAATGTCTGTGGTTATTAGATTCCCGAACAATGCTGTAAAAGTTTTGGTCAAAGGGGCTGATACTTCGATGTTTAGCATTTTAAGGAAAGACCACAAAAGCCATGCTGACATACAGAATGCCACTCTTAACCATTTGAATGAGTACTCATGTGAAGGTTTGCGGACCCTGGTTGTTGCTGCAAGGGATCTCACGGGAGAAGAACTGGAAGAGTGGCAATGCATGTATGAAGATGCTAGCACATCTTTGACTGATAGATCAGCAAAATTGCGCCAAACGGCAGCTCTTATTGAGTGCAACTTAACTCTACTAGGGGCCAGCGCAATTGAGGACAAACTACAAGAAGGCGTACCAGAAGCAATTGAATCTCTGCGCCAAGCAGGAATAAAGGTTTGGGTTCTTACTGGAGATAAGCAAGAAACAGCAATTTCAATTGGTATGTCTTGCAAACTTTTGACCTCAGACATGCAGCGGATCATCATTAATGGCACTTCAGAAAACGAATGCAAGAGACTATTGTTTGATGCTAAGACCAAATTTGGAGTAAAGCCTGCAAGTTCTTGTAATCAAATCTTAGCATGTCAGAGAGATGCAGAAAATGGTTATCATGAAGTTCCTGTTAGTATGAAGTCATCTAATTTACCAGAGCAGCATGCAGGAGAGGAGGGTGTTTCTGGTGAATCTTTGGCACTCATAATTGACGGGAATAGTCTTGTATACATATTAGAGAAAGATCTCGAGTCTGAGGTATGAAGCATATCTTCCTTCTAAGGCTTTGTTGTGGTAATATGCACTTTTACGGGTATATATTGCCTCTCTTTTACTGTGTAGCTTGAGTCCTAATGTGTTACCATGCCTCCGCAGCTATTCAACCTTGCGACCTCATGTAAGGTTGTGATTTGCTGTCGTGTTGCGCCCTTGCAGAAGGCTGGAATTGTTGACCTAATAAAGAGTCGCACAGATGATATGACGCTAGCCATAGGTGATGGTGAGTTCGCTATATCTAATGCCTTGTCGGCACAAGGGAATTCTTATGTCAATTTTTGTTGGTTGTTGGAGGAACACAATTCTATGATTTGTGCATATAAGGTTTTGCAGTTATTTTTTAAGGACTCATGTTTTAAGGTTTACTCAACAACAACAACCCAGTAAAATCCCACTAGTGGGGCCAGGGGAGGGTAGTGTGTACGCAGACCTTACCCCTACCCCGAGGGGGTTTTAAGGTTTATTCATGTGTAAACTATCGCTGTTTTGCAAGATGCATTTCATGGGATTATTTTCTGGATTTGTTTGCACCTAATTTTAAAAACTTCCTCAGGGGCTAATGATGTTTCAATGATCCAAATGGCTGATGTTGGTGTTGGAATATGTGGTCAAGAAGGGCGGCAAGCAGTGATGGCATCAGATTTTGCTATGGGACAGTTTCAGTTTCTGAAAAGATTGCTCCTTGTGCACGGACATTGGAATTACCAGCGCGTTGGTTATTTGGTTCTTTACAACTTCTACAGAAATGCTGTTTTTGTTTTCATGCTTTTCTGGTATACCTTTTTTTTCCCTTCGGATCTGCATTCTTTTGTATGATATTTGGGGAAAAAAATGCATTGCCATCCCTCTGAATAGAAAAGGAAAATATACATTAAAATGGCTCATTTTTTGATAGGATAAATAATTTTATTAATGTGGGAAAACTTCCGTATACAAGCATTGTTCCAAAAAGTGAACCTTCAGAAAACATTAAAATAACTGTTAAACAAGTTGAATGTGTATATCATGCTTGATATTTTCTTTTCTTTTTTGTCCAAGCTCATGCCTGATCTAAATTACTTTTTTATTTTATACGCCTTGTATATTTTCTCTGTCGATGAACCTTGTAATCTCTTTATAAGCTTTGTCTCTTGAACATTTGAGATGTCAAAAGACTCACATTGGTTCTGCTATAAGCCAATAGCGTGTAATTAGCTTTAAACATATATGTTTGGCTTTACTGTTTTTTTGGTGTAACATGGCAATTGCAAATGATATAGAAGCCATGGTTGACTTTTTAAGTTCATAACATAATTTGTGATGTAGCTTCCTCTTGTAAATACTACTTGCTGAATATCAATAAATTACATTTACCTAAAAAAATAGCGTCCCTAGGTTAGACCATTGGTGTGTTTGAGAAGAGGGATGATGGACTGTTTTCAATAATATGAGGATGTATAGATTCTGAAGTCTGATGGGTTTGGAAGATGCTGTTGCTATACATGTGTGCTTTAGCTTCCAATATAATGGGGAATTTTGAGAGAGGGTGGTTGTAAGCTTGACTTTTGGTGGCAGAGATACTGAACCAAAGGAAGTGTTTAAGAATGTTATTGTTACTCCCTCCGTTTCAATTTATGTGACACACTTTCCGTTTCAATTTATGTGACACACTTTCCTTATTAGTCTGTTCAAAAAAGAATGACACATTTATATATTTGGAAACAATTTAATTTAAAATTTTTCATTTACCTTTAATGAGAAAGCTTTTATAGCCACACAAATGTTACGGCCCCACAAAGCTTTTACCTTTTAAGCTTTAAAGACCACAAGTTTCAAAAGTTCCCTGCCAAGTCAAAGTATGTCACATAAATTGAAACGGAGGGAGTGCTTTTTTTCTTTTGATCAAGTAAGTGCTTAAGAATGTTATACGTTAGATCAATTGCTGCTTGTCTGCTTATGCCATTTAATGGGTCATGGCTGAATGTTGTGTCTTGTTTAATAAGGATTTTGAGGTTTGCTGGTTGATAATGGTAGTTAATCATTGTGTTGGCTGTCGATTGCTGCCTCATTAGTCACAGAAAAGCTATTAATGATGCGATGCTCTTTATTGTAGCATTGGATTTCCTTTTGGGGTTGAGGTTGGTCAGCTTTCATCGAGATCTTAGCTAGTCTTGGTATCCTCTATGGAATCCATATTTACCTTGAAAGGATTCTAGACACATTGACAATGCGTTGATAAGCTAAAGCCAAGGTCTTCTACTAATAGTGGTCAACTTTAACGGACATTTGAGCAGACAATTAAAATGCTGAAATCCAAAGATTGAAAGGGAACTAGTGGGGTAATAATGTCTGTTGGTATGTTCGATGCTATGGAGCACGTATCAGAACATACGGAAATTGTTGATGGTACCAGTGGTGAAGGTAAAAATTATTCATATTCTGGCACGGTTTTATGGATGTTGGTGACAACATTACTGATAACGTACTTGGGGCTGCTCAGGAAATAAAAACTTAAAGGTAAAGATCTACAGCAGCTGGTAATCGACACGTTCGGATAAATGTTCAGTTGATAGAAGAGGCAACATCTTGGTTTTTTTGGGGGGGGGGGGGGATTACGTAACTTACGCCTACATTATCTACTATACATGCATACTATTACATGTCCCTATTTTGCATGTAGGTGACCTTGTTTTTTAATAGGAAATGATGAGGGTTTCTTATGTGAAGCAAAGGAGGGGGAGAGAGTGTGATTTAGTAGATTGCAAGAAGATAAAAAGTCCCTGTAAATTAGAGAACCAGGAATAAGAAGATTATTGATATTCAATGTATCACTGTGGAAAGCGGTTATGGAGTTGATGCTGGCAGATTTTCATTCTATAGCTTGATGCTTAGAAGGGCTGGCCTGAATCACTGTACAATGCCGCATCAATCCAAGAAAAGAGGCTTTTCTCTGACAGTAGTGTCTCTTGACCTAAGAAAGGGAAGGAAATTTTAGCTGAGTTTGCAATTCATGTGTAAGGAGAGTGGAAAGCATATTGAATTATCTGCGTCTTTGTTGTCACGCTTCTCAAGAACATTTCAATGGAAATGAAACTGATACTCTTAAGCTATACTTGGTTAAAGTATAGGGAGGAAAGACTTACTAGTTTTTCTTCTTTAGGTGAAGAATTCTCCACCCCCTTATGTTTAGTAAGACTGAAAATCAAGTAAGAGAGATTTACCTACCCATCAACTTTGGTATCATCAATAAATTTTATTACTACGAAAGGGAACTCCGCAAACTGCGATGGAGAGAATGAGTTCTTCCCTTTTGTAAGTTGTGCTTTCTGACAGTTTCTTGCTAGGCCCAGGATGCATTCTTAAGATTTTTTTCATACATGCTGAAAACCTGAGTTTGATTTATCAAATCCATAACGTTTTCATGCATTAGAGTCACCTCTTCTTTGAATTGTTGTCAAATTCTCACGTTTGGTGATACAATACTAAAATTATCATGAGTTTGTCATCTGACCTTATTCCTATACTTGGTATTTTCAGGTACATATTGTACTCTGCCTTTTCTACAACATCTGCGTTGACAGATTGGAGTAGTGTATTTTATTCTCTCATCTATACTTCCATACCTACTTTAGTTGTTGGTATTCTGGACAAGGACTTAAGTCATAAGACACTACTGAAGTACCCAAAACTCTATGCTGCTGGCTATAGACACGAGAGTTACAACATGAAACTCTTCTGGCTCACAATGGTTGATACAGTGTGGCAGAGTCTTGTTCTCTTTTATGTACCATTATTCATCTATGATCAGAGCGATATTGACATATGGAGTATGGGTAGCTTGTGGACAATTGCTGTTGCGATCCTTGTGAACATGCACTTGGCAATGGATGTGCAGCGATGGTTAATATTTACTCACATGGCAATATGGGGGTCAATTGTTATCACGTATGGCTGCTTGGTGGTGCTGGACTCGATACCTGTCTTTCCCAATTATAAGTTAGTATTTCCATGTGAATTCCTATAGTATTGGCTCTTGAGCATTTTAAAGTAATGGAGGCCTATGGCACGGTACTAACTTACCTTTTTTGTCTTTTTGCAGTACAATCTTTCAATTGGCAAAATCACCTACTTACTGGCTCTCAATTTTGCTTATTATAGTTTTGGCTTTGCTTCCTCGCTTTATTGTCAAGGTTATAAATCAAACTTTCTGTCCTTCTGACACCCAGATAGCTAGAGAAGCAGAGATCATGAGGAAAAGCCACAGCTATTTTATGTCTAAGCCAGATCATGATAAAAGCTAGTGTCTCCTGTTTATGTTGTCAATCACCCCATTTTGGTGTAGCTTCCTTGAGTTACCTTGTATTTGGCTTCCCATGGCGTGCAGGATTAGAAGTAGGTAGGTAAGTCATTTTTCTCCTGACATTTCCAGAGTTTTTTTTTTCTGTCTATCTTTTTGTATAGTGCGTATGATCCCGTTTTGTTTCGTATAGCTTCCCTTTTTGTTTGAGTTGGAAGTAAATGATAACTCTACCTTCATTAGGAATTTTTTTCTCTAATGTTTCGTATAGCTTCCCATGTTCACTGTCATCTGGTTAATAAAGATAATTTTAGAGTGAAAATAGCAGTTAGAAAGAAGTTGAGCGTCCTTTCTCATAGTGTTAAATTTATGTTCACCAAAAGTATCTTCTATGTAATGCTAAAAATTGCAAATGCTACAAAAGTATCTTCGTGATTCCTGGCATGAACATGCTACCCCCCCAAAAAGCACCAACAGACAAAAGTATCTTCCTGATTCCTGGCATGAACATGCTACCCTTTCTCAAAATATATCTTATATGAAACCAGAGAAGTGAGTCAGTAGTGTTGAAAACCTATTGGGCTGAAGTAGTTGGTGCTAACTTCAATTTTGTACGGCTGCAAAATTTGTGTCAGAGGTTTTACTTTTGTCTGTTGGTGCTTTTTGGGGGGAGGGGGAGAGGCTGAGAGTGAACAAAGCATGCAATCTGGGACATCAACAGTCAAGTGTCCCACATTGGTTGAGGGAATGAGCTGTTGTGTCGTTATATGGTCTTGGGCAATCCTCACCTCATACCTCATGAGGCTAACGTTTGGGATGTGTTAGGTCCAAGTTGCATTTTCTGAACATAGTATAAGATCCAGACCCATTCCAATTCTTGGTTTATCCATGTTAGCCCCATGTTATGCACTAGATGTTTAGAACTGGTTGTGCCAGGGGAGGGTGTTAAATCTTAAATGTCCTTATTGATTGAGAGAATGGGTTGTTGTCTCCTTGTATGGATAATCCTTATCTCATAGCTCGCTTTTGGAGTTCAGTTATGTGCCAGTTTCATTTTCTTAACATAGTATCAATGGGGACCCATCCCAATTATTGGTTTGTCCCCCCATGTTATTGTTGTCCACGCTCTAGATGTCTAGCTTTGAGCATGCCCGGGAGAGGGGTGTTAACTTCAGTATCCTACATTGGTTGAGAGAACGAGATGGTTGTCTCCCTATAGTCTTGGACAATCCTCTTCTCATGAGTTAGATTTCGAGTTAGGCGCAAGTTCCATTTTCTTGACAGCAACAATTGCAACAATTCCATCAGTCAAAAGTGAACCAAAATCCATCATGCTGGTTGTGATATGTGCTGTAGAATATTTTGGTGTACAATGCATTTGTGCTATTTTTGGTAGGTGTCGCTTTTTAGCCATAGCTGTATCCTGCATGAAGTTCTGAGAATTCTTTGCTTCAAACATTGTATCTTACACTTGCTATGCAAAGGGTCATCTCCATGGAAGATTTTATTTCAAAATTTTGTAATACTGGGTGGACCATGCTTATGATATCTTAAAATTGCTTCAGATGAGCTACTCCAACTTAATGTCAGCAGGTGAAATTGGTGACAATCTGAAAGAAATGGAGTGACAAAGTAAAAAGAAAGGGAAGCTAGGTTAACTCAAAGCTAAGTGTGTCGACAGTTGGCGAAAAGCAGAAGACGATTTGGTCGAGGGGCCGGGGTGACAAATGAAGGTTTTGGAATGGTTTTTGTAATTTGTTGTTAATAACCATTGGGCTGTGTCCAAGAAGTGAAAAATGATAGTCTGCTTGTTAGATATTCAGCATAACTCCAGTAATTCCGGTATAAAGAAACAGAAAAGAAATCAAGGAGAGTAATACAAAGTGTATCATAGTTTACCTGTAAAGATTGAGGTTTCTTATCCTTACTCTTGTAACAAATTAAAGGAAAAAGAAATTACTCATGAACATATTTAATCTGAAGATCTGTGTATCATCC